>JANFOE010002970.1:0-36102 GCA_025667525.1 Glebionis coronaria
TGTTTTAGTGAAATTGTATCATATAAAATATGAATTGCTGATAATCTTAGAGATAGACTAATCTATTCGGGATAATTGCAACCTACAATTTCTCAACTAATCAACAGCCACGGCTATAACTACAACCGCAAGTAGTCTGCTTTTTTTGGTTTAACGTTCATATTGCCTGCAAAGAAAACGGCTAATAGGAAAGCTGATGTGAGCTTATTGTACTTGATTTTCATAAATTGTGGCTAGGATTAATCTTTGGTCACTCATACAAGAAGCGTCATATTAGCAATTTGAACCTTGATATGAATCTAAAGGATATTCGAAATAGCCTTTTGCACCCGAGTTCAAACATGGATATAGAACCTTAAAATGAAAATAAGTTTATTATGATGATAACTCTCATAGACTAATGTTTGAGCCAGTTTTATATGTTCAAACATGGAACGAAAGCGAATTTACTGTTCCTTTTTCACAAGCACATTCCTAAGTGATCAGTTTGCCATAAGCCCATAAATTCGGTCACAGTAACTAAAGTTCCTACAGCTCCATCTAGTACAACCTCATAAATAAAACCGCGTTGGGATGGTGAAGCTATGAAAGGATGTTGCTTGCAGATGGAAACCCCTATTTTTTTACCATTACAAAGCTCAGAAACAGAATTTAGTATCTGTGTAAAAATGTCATAGTGATACAGAAAAGTTGAGGTAATCATACTTACGTAAGCTATGTATATATGTGCCGTGAATCTATTTTTGGTTGGACGAAGTACCACATGTCTTCGAGAAACCAAACATATGTTGCTACATTTAATAATACGGAGTAATATAAAAGTCTGCAGCGCAAAGATGGGCAACAAATATTTTTCTTACCTGTTTTATGAAAGTCTCTATGAAGCCTATACTCTCTTGTTATCTTTCAATGAAATTGTGTCAAATTTAATCCTTTTAATGCATATGAATCCTTAATCAGATCCGACACATTCCTTGACACACACATTACCTAACCACCCATTCTTAACATCTGTTATATTTTCTTATTCAGAATTCGAGTAAGGATACATACCCGCATCCTTTCTTAGATCTTCATCTTGTGAACTTCGATAAATGTCCTCCTCTTCAGATTCAACTAACTGTTCATGGAAATTGTAGGACTCATTGTTGTTCTTGAAGTAAGACTTTTTACCCCTATAGAGTCCACAAAAGTGACGTCAGAACAGAAGATGGGCTAGAAAAGTTTTTATTAATGTATGATCATTTATCCGCCAAGAAGGCACCCTTCATACAGTGGTTGAAACTGTGCATATACTGATTACCATGTAATCCATGACTTATGCTCGAGTCGTTTTAAAGAAGAACACATGAGCATCAAGTACACAGCAAGTAGGGTAAAAAAAGACACAAAAGTTTAGCTTCACGAAAAGGCTTTAAGTAAAGACCAATAAACTATGCTCGGCTTCTTATTTTGTTACTATTATGGATTCAAACCTAAGGGTGGGGCATAAGAAAATTATCTGGCTTAATATCACGATGCAGAAGTGATATAGAGTGGATAAATTCAACATGGCTAATCTAAAATAATAATCCAACACGAGAACATTGTAGCCCTTTTTATTGATATACCAATTTACACATCATCTTACATAAGTTACTCCTTTCATGCTAGGAAAAGAACTTTCATGAAAGGAAAGAGAGGGAGTATTTGACAGTATGGGTCGAATAAGTTTTTTTTAAAACAACTTAGGGATGCTAAACTAATGTTAAGAAATTAAAAGACTAATTACCTCAACACATTCTCTATTGGCTTCTTCTGGCAATGCATTGCTTTCAGCAGAACTGATGCTTGAAAGTTTGCTTAATTAGCTCCTAATCATTAGCACAATATACAACTTTTCAATGGTTAAACTCGCCATGCGAGAAGACGCTTCAAGAATCTGCAACAACTTGGCAAACAAAAACCAAGGAAATCTGCTTTATAATCTAAGTTAACTAATGGATAAAATAATATCAAATTATATGTGTAATATTCAGATCCCATTTGGCAACTGAAAGAGCAATTGACAAGTACTTATTGAGAACACAATACACTACACTATTTGCCATTCACAAAACAGGTTAACTTGCTCAGGATCCTACATATATGACTACGGGATTAAAGTGGCAATCTGATTCACTAACCTTCACTTAATCAACTCCGTTTGGGTGGCAAAGATGCAGATTGCGACTCCAGCACCAGCTCCAGCAATGACCTGCTTATGCACGCCGAGGGGTGCACCAGGTTCACACCTCAAAAGTGCTTGCATTTGTCCTCTAACCGTGAACATTAAAACATTTAAGCCCGCCACAGTTGCAATAGGGGTTCCGTACCAGGCTTTGCTTTCTCCTCGGTCGTGCTACTACATCTTTAAGTCCGAATCATCTAGTAACTTTCGAAACATCTGAAAAGAAAGTTCCTTAGGCTATTGTTTATTAACAATAGTATTGTTTAGTAACAATAGTATAAAAAACAAAGCATTTATCATTATCGGTTGAATATGATATTATTATTGGTTGTGCGAGCTTTCAACCTAAACTCTAATGACTAATTAAGATTGATCTAGTTCCTTGTTTAATAACAAATTTTTAAGAAAATAATTTATCATTATTGTGGGGCAACACAACTAACTAAAGTGCCATAGAAAGAAGTTAAGGTAGATTCATTAGAAGGATCACTAAACCAAACATCTGAAAGAAAAAACCACCATGTCTATCTTATGTTATCAGCAGGTTCCAACACGATATCTCGCAAAAGAACGACAGTAACTTTGTTCAATTTAATAAAAAACCCGAGTATGCTTGGCACTTATATCTGACCCGTAATTAGTGTGGATCTTGGCTGAAATGGTGTGCCACTACTCCTAACTGCGCGAAGTTTTTAATACGTAAAAAATCCACAAAGTTTTTAACCTACCAGGCACGTGCCGTGATCCCATAGAACACTGCAAATAGTTAAATGGGTGTTCGGACTGCACAAATTTCAGCTTTTTATATATTTGCTTAGGCACAAACCTAAATTTTCCAAGCTTTTTTTTGTGATTCAGTAACATGTCACTACATACAAACAGGATATACTTGGGTTGCACAAAATAACTACGAAACAAATTTGAAATACAATGATGAGAAGAATCGACTATGGGTAGGGTACACACCTTGGTTTCCGTTTTCTGAAATAGCACGTCCAAACATCCCCTTACTCACATTTTTAGACTTATATACAGGTTCTTACCAATTAGGCGGCATATCACACGATGTCCCAATGAGTTCCTACCCCACCACTGGAACATTAGCTCCTACCGCAATCCACACCCATACCTCGGAATTTTGTTTCACGTCATCAAAAAGATGTTCAATATCACTCCCATGCAACCTGTCAACAGTAATTTGCAGGTATTTTATCATAGCTACATACAAACTTTCGCTGGGCATTAAGATTTTTATATGAATTTAATCATTCAGAAAAAAAGCCAGAAGGTATTTCGGGTTACCTTGACCTCACCTCGACACGTACACATATAAATTTACAGGGAATTAAAATTGCCGTTTTCTTTCAATTTGCTTAAGCACTCTAAACATGCCACATATTTGACTTGTGATTTGCCCCAGATGTCGATGAAGAAGATGAAAACACAACTCTAGCTTTATCGAATATGAAACAAAAAGCCATGCAGATTCGAGATGACGACAATAAAACCATTGCCAAGGGAACCGCTATATCAGGGGCTGAGTTTTTTTGCATCCTGTTCTTTTCAAGGTCTAGACATCAGTAGTAATAGCATTGCACCTGAACCATTTATTATTAGAATTTGAAAGGCTTCAGGTTATCAAAATCGTGATCAATCAAATAATCTCCTCCATCTATGGTAATTCTAGCAATGAACTTCTCCTATCCTTGTTTCAATACCACCAACGTTCCAATATTGTGTCTGGTCATTTGCAATTTATGATCTTAAAAACAAACTGTTAACTAAATTACATACTGATTTGACGGCATCATACACGGAATCCTCAGTTGTGCACCAAAGCCATGAGCCGTCAACACTTTTCAAATTGCCTCCTATAATGTCTGAATTTATAGCGCTTTCAAAGCCATGCTCTTCCATACGACCAGCTGAAGTCGACTCGTGCTTCCTCCTTGCAAGATGATTCACCAAACGAATGTGTTGGAGAACAACATTCTTCACGATGCTTCCATGTGATACGAAAGCTCCAATTCATCTTATCATTTTTCATTTTTACCTGTTGTAAACTCAAATCTTAAATAAAATAAAATTCATTCAAATAAAAGGACTTACTAAAATTTGCTTGTTATTTACTTCGAGTTCTTTTTCTTTGTTTTCTCATCAATAAAGGGATAAATGATATTACATCCCTGATTAGTATATTCAGTAGACTGAGTTCAAAGGTAAATAAGTCAAATGAGTTAAGATTTTCTTAAAGCGTATTTGTAGTGTATAGACTCTTGCGAATTGTGTAACTTTATTGCGGTGTAATCTAAAAAATCATAATAAGAAACATGTATTCAAAGGGATCTACATAAAGTAACCTGATTTAAGAGCCCTTTGTATGGTGTATTGGAGTCAAAATTGAAAACTTTGGATCACCTTATTGGATAGTCGATCATAAGGATATTATTTTGTTGAAAATTTAAATATAGATTTTGCTTTCCACCAATTATCTTCATGAATAGTTGTGTCTAACTTCCTGAGTTTGTTCTCGTCTGTAATTCCTCAGATCTTACCTTTAGTATTTATAATCTGTTCAACTAATCCATATATTCAGTATTTATAATCTGTTAAAACTTTAGTATTTTTTATAGCCTAAATTCATACTGGGTTATTTGAGAAGAATCATACCTGGTCTATGAACTCTCGCAACATGATTGTGAGCGTGAAGAAAAGAGGCAGTAGGATTCTAGGAAGAGTGGTGCGACGACATGTGAATGCTATAAAACCATATTAGCAGTAAAAAAGAGAAGGAAGAAGATAAAGATGACACAGTAAACATACAAATAAAAAATTGAACACTGGAGAACATGGGTGATCAAACCGTAATTGATAGCAGCTGCCACATTAGGGTTATCAATTTAGGATTTTTGTTAGGAATAGTATATAATATTAATGATACAACGGTTGTAGTTTTAATGTTTCTGAGTGTATATGTATTTGATTTTGTAGCAAAATATCATAATATTGGTCTGGTCCAATGGTTTAGCCTCGTTTTATTAGGTTGTAATATTCAAGTTCGATTCTTGCAAATGACAATATTTTTAAATATATCCGGATTTTTAGGAAGAAAAATGAAAAAACAAATTTTATTAAAAAATAGTGATGACGTGGATTAATAGACTGCTTATGTGGCATTTCCCTCCTGTTATATATAATGTAAAGATATATATATATATATATATATATATATATATATATATATATATTATATATATATATATATATATATATATATATATATATATATATATATATATATATATATATATATATATATCTTTTCTTATATATATGGCTAACTATGACTTAGATAATGCTAACTAGGATAATTCATAAATATGACGTGGCACTTTAGTTAGGAAATTACTTTTGTCGAAATCTATTTATGTCATGTGTTAAGTTTCTGGAAGTTTATAGTTTTAGGATATTCGTTTGATCTGATGATCCAGTCCACAATCACATACACACGAATCATCATCACTTCTCCATTCTATATGATGATGTTACTTCACAAATCAAGAAGTTATCTATCAATATCATTCGTATTGGTCGTCTTGATCATAAAACCATCCGTCTCTTCATAAAACCGCATATCCCTAATATCAAGTCGTTTCCTGTTGATCCTAAAACCAGGCACCTCTCTTCTTAAGATGACTTTCCTGTGCTGGCCTAATCAGGGTGAGTATTATCCGTCCTTAAAGAAGACAAAGTTTTAAAAAGTTATTACTTAATTTATGTTGTTTCTGAGCGATTTAATAGCAGCAGCAGCGATACAAAGAAAAAAAGATATAATCCTAATTTTGTTTGTAAGTTATTTCATAAGAATTTTTATCGATGCTCTATACATGATATATATGTTTTGTTATTAAAAAACAAACTAACGCGGCTTAGATTGTGTGTGTTTTAACCAACATAGTTATTACTTATATATGCAGATATGATAAGCAAGTAAGAAGTTGCTTATTCAAAGTGTCTAAATTTTCCTGAAACTAATATTACTTCTTTACAAAGATATTTTAAATAAACACATGTTATCAGCTCTAATAATTGATGCTAAAATAGGATTGCCCGGTATGGTGAATTTTAATTGTTTGGGAAGGCAAAGATGTAGCTGCTCTCAAGCAAGACGAGCAAACATTAGATAACGACATTTGGCAACTGTGTGAATTTTAATTTGTTACAATCTTCAGGAGATAACTGTGTGAGAACCATCCTTGGTTTTTTCATCCCTTTTGTCGAAATGTTTCTGAGATGGACAATTTAACATGTGACATAACATTTTAAAAGGAGCGGGTCAAATGGGTAGACAGGGTCAAACTTATTGAAAGTAATTCATAGTCTGTTATGTAATTGCTTTGTAATCATGAGTAACACATTCATTATTCATATAAAAATACAAAATGTGCTTTTTTAGTCAACCCACATAAAAGAAAGACCAAATTTTATTTTAAAGTTAGCCCGCTTTCAAGCAGAGTGTTGCAGACATTTTCACGGAAAGTAGGAGGTTGTGGTAAAACTCTTGGGATATTGCTTAAATGAGAGAATTTCTGAATCCAAACTTAACAGCTTGGTCTTAAGTTGCTTTTGGTTAAATTTTCACTGATAGTGAATCTAAAGTGATTAAAGTGAGTTTATCCTCACAATCAGGCAGCGATACATCTGATGGTTCACGCTCACCTTACAGTAACACATTAGATAGCAGTTACATCAGTTATCAAGATAGCTGTAGTGACGAAACTTCAGATGATGTTGATCATCACCTTGTCCGGGTCTTAGCAAGAACCAATCAATCATGTCATATTCTACGCAGGCAGACCAAAAGTTACTTATTAGTTTGGTCCAACCGTTCAGTAGTAGTTGGCTTATGTGGTTGCTAAGCTGTAGTCGGGAAGATATAGATGCAAGCTCGAGCTTAGTTTAGGTAGCTTTGGGTTTGATTTGAGACCTTAAATAGTCTAAAATCATTTGAATGACATATACTGATTTGGGAACTTTTCCATGATGCCAACTCACATGATGATGACACAATAGGTAAATATCTATTGTACTCATTTATGCAACTCATAAGTGTTTGTCACTGGTACGTCTCATCAAATCTTAAATGTGGCCGATACAACACCAAATCTATAGAAAAAGTCGACAATACTTATCCAAGTTGTATAACCAAGTAAGTCGAGCCGAAAATAGCTTCAAAAGCTCATAGGTACCAACTTCAATTACTTTTATGCATTTTTAGGTTTACATGATATTTGTTCATTATTTGGCTAACCTACTATTACAATATAAGAGATGTTACATATCTAATGTGATGGTTATAGAAAAGGAGGCAAAATAGGCTCTTACCCATGGACTTGCTGAATAGTTGGATTCGGTCCTTTTTAACATACCCTTGGTGGCATACATTCAATTTGCTCCCAGTTGCACTGTGAATTGCGGAATGCTTTGACAAAAATCACGTCAACTCCGGAATTTTTGGTACATAAGATTTTCTTTTAAATTGTTCAATCCCTTGTGATGTTATTTCTTGCAGCTGATTGAAAAAGCTTAGTTTGAGTTGTGTGAGTATACAGATGATGATTATCAAAAACATGTCCCATATATATCTGATTACTTAACCAAATATATCTGACTACTTAATCATAGAGCTATCAACACAAAGACTGAGAAGATTGTAACCGTTGAGAAGATTGTATCAACACAAGTTGGTAGTTGTTCTTCAGTTGTTGCAGACCCTGGGGAACCAATTTCACGCGGATCAATTTCACAACCCGTTCCTTGACTTCTTCTCACAGGAATAACAATGGACATTGGTTGCTGTTCTTCAGCTATAACAGTCCGTGGGGCAATAATTTCAGCTGATGCAACCTCACACCACGTTGTTACGCCTGGTTTCAATAATCACAAACAAAACTCACCCGTGGTAACGATACAGTAGCAGTTCTTCCCATAACGAAGGTAAACCTCCTACTTTCATGTTACAATGCTTATATTCCTTTATTCAGAATTATTCCCGTCTTAGCAGGTTCTGCTTTGCCATATATGTAACTTATTATAAGCATAAGACACACTCTAATCCAAAGACGTATCACAGACTATATTGGATGCATACGTTCTGTTGGCGGCGGTGTTGACAATCTGGGCGATCCCAACAAAAGACAAAGCGTCATTCTAAAAATAGATGTTGAGAATTTACAATAACTAATCTTTTCGTAATAAATATGTTTACATAAACTGTTTAAATCTGATTACCCCTAACAATCATACTATGCCTACAGTGGAAATGTTGTCAAACTAACACTATGGGAAGAGTTAGCAACGCGCTTTCAAGAAACCAAATTCAACACATTAGAACAGCCAGTAATCATAGCTGTAAGTTCATGTAGTGTTTCAAAATACAGAGGTACGCCACTAAAACTCATACGTCAAAAAAAATAGTTAGACACAATTCCTAAACCCAAATACAAACTATCCTACTGCAGATTATCAGTTAGCGACTACTCCAGATTCTTACTACTACCTAAATCCGAAGATACCAGAAGCTGATCATTCCCAAGAACAGTAAGTAATTATGTTTACTTATTTCAACATCACAAAACCTCTCTTTAAAAGTAGACCAACCTACAGCTTCGAACAGATATAAAGCAAAGCGGTAGATAGCTCCAACGCTACTAATTTTAACAAATAAACTTATTACTTATTCAACTTTTAACAAAAACAATTATTAAAACATATTGACTATTGTGCAACAGTTTGAAGACATATAAAATTTTAACAAGATAACTAATATGCAGATTGTTTTTGGTATTTCACGTCTCAGCAGTTAGAAATTCAACGAGCAACTCATCACGTAAGGCACCCTATTTATTGGTCCATTTTATAATTACTATTGTCATGTTTTATCATTCATTCTTTTATCTAATAATTCCTCATTTGGCTTTCAGTTTATTTGATCATTCCTCCTTTGGCTTTCAGTTAACGCTGCCCTTGCGCAAATAATCCATAGTAATTGGTTTGTTGTTATAGTTCTTTCACTTTTTTAGTTCAGATGGTGGTATTGTTCTTTGGTTGAGATGTCTTGCCTTAGTCAATCTGGGAGTGCTTACCCAATTACCAGGACCAATAATCCCTCTCATCCTGTGTTGTGAAATATTGGTGGGTGATGCGATGATGTAAGTACTTTTTCCATTTTGATTATGTATATCATTTTTAAGCTGATCCTTGAAGTATATCTATGTGGTAACATTGTTTATCTTTGATCTTCAGATATTACGCTCGGAGGAATGACCATTTTGTAAGATGGTGTCTCACTTTCGCGGAAGCATCACTCTTGCAGTAACCACCTTCGTTCCTTTTGAAAGTTAGTGTTCATTGTTTTTCATGATCTCAGACCATGATAATCTTTTTATTGAGATCCTGTCCAAACAGCCCCTATAAAAAAACAGTAGAGTACATCACTATATTTTACACCCTTTTTTGTCACAAGAAACTATGATTATACGACATGTTAAATTCTTAGTAAAAGTAATGTTGAGGTTTTTGTTGCACGTGTTTGGTCACAAGCATTAAGGCTGAGAATAGTAAATTCTTAAATGTCGGACTAAGAACAGTTAGGGAAATTAACTAAATACAGGTGCTAGCGCGTCAACAAAATCAGGCATGTTTCAATCTAAGATCGGTTAACCCATTACCAGCTTCCCAACCCACTTTGGTTATTGTTATTACATAACGGTGCATTTCTAAAACAATTAGGTTATTTTGAACTAGATGACTGAATTTATCGATTTTCATGTCAGCCCTATTTAACATACGCATATAGAACCTATGGTCTACTCGCATCCCATATAATTGGTAAAACTGTAAAAGCCCAACAACCTTACAACAACTCCCCTCTACCACGACAGTCACCACTGTACCTAACACTAGCAGCAGATTCGAAATAGAAGAAAGTAAAAGTTAATGTGAGATTGAAACAAGCTGACGAGGATGATAAAATTGTTTTAAAAAAATGTAATTATGTTATTCCCTAACGTTTTTAATGAATTGTCACTGGCCTCTACTATAGGAATATTTGGATAATAGAGTGAAGGAAAAATATGGCTTCTCTGGTGAGTAATTTTTTTTTTGAAATCTGAAGCCAGTCATCCACAACAGTGTTGACATGTATATTACCATGAAGCTAAGATTGTTTATTACGGACAAATCAAATCATATTCAGTTTTCGGCAGGCAAAAATTTTCAAATAAAAAGACTTGATTATCAGATATTTACAACTTGAAAGTGTTAAATCAGTGTGCTATTTTATCACAAATAATAAAAATTATGTTATTAAAATTACTTAATGTAATTCAAAATGCAGATTCAAACACCCACATCATGTCAGACATGTATCACCATATGATTAATGATTTTTAAAAAAGATTTAGGATAAGGATATCCAGAAGGTTTTTGTAGCAATGAAAGATAACTACGAGGCTTGGGTGAGTGGATTTGCTTCATTATCGATAGGGTGATGTTCCATTGGTTGTGCAGGAAGTCAGTCGGATTTCAACAAGTGGCCATGCATATCAAGAATTTAATCCCAAATAAGTTTTAGCAGTGACCTGAGGGACGTCTTAGGGTTAGTAAAGAGGTCATGCTGGATAATCCATACTACAAAGGATGCATTAGTGCCAGAATCAGTAGCGACTTACTTGAAGTATAATCTTGGAGGGCGGAACACAGTGGTGATTTTAAGTATCGAAGGTCATTTGCCTCATCTTAGTGCTCCGGTCTTGCTGGCTCATAACTTGCACAGAGCGCTTACAAGATGAGCAATTAATAATAATTTATTCCCATATCGTAAGTTCCTTTTATTCTGTAATTTTATCTTCATACCCTTTGTATTATATCTCTAAAAAGAGGAATCGTTAACAGTAGTACCTTTGTGATATCGTAAGCTTATTTGGTGTGCAAGTGATTAAATTTTAATTATGACCAACAATCTTTATAAGAAGCAAACTACACTTGCAATAACTTCTTAACATTCAAATATCATAGCAAAAACACCTGCAAATGATAACTGCAAGTTGTGGATTAGTATCCATAATTATCTTCAAATATTTTGTAACCTCCTCTCCCTGACGGGGGTTGGATTTAAATACTGCTAGCAAAAGTTGAAAAAGGTACTAATAGGACTAATAGCAAATTCTATAATACAAAAAATAAAAAAGAGAAAAATAATACTTAACGTTTCCAATGCGGACCAATGGATATGGATTTTGTATACAATTGAGAGTTTGGCGAATATATTGTATCTCAACTGACTAAGCTTTCACACTTTAAAGTTTTCAAACAAAATTATATAAAAATGCATATGGTATAAGAAGTTTATTTGATTTTAGATCCGAACGAATAGATCTTCGAAGCTTGAGAACCATCGCAAAAATATTAGGGACCATTGTGTGTGTCGTTGGTGCTTCTGTTGACACTCGTCAGATGCCCCAAACTACTAAGTTTACAATTTCCTTTATCAAATTTACTATTGCTAAATGCTAGATGTCGCACTGTCAAGAGTCAAAACCCGGAGAGGATTAACGGATCTATGTCTTGACAAAGACGGAAAACATTCAAACTAAACAACAAACGATGATTACAAATAAGTCTTATAAAAAATAAAATTAATACACAGCCGTACTTATTAAGAAAATTAACGAACCGAACCCGCCCATTGGGCGGGTTACGTCACTAGTATATATATATATATATATATATATATATATATATATATATATATATATATATATCTTTACTTTATATATAAGAGGAGGGATATGCCACATAAGCAACTTTTAATCCACGTCAGCATCATTCGGGCCGTAATCATGAATCGGGTCGTGTCCCGATACCTGGCTTATATTCATATTCAACCAAATCTTCCCAATTCGTTTTCAAAAACCCTAATCACTAATCCCTCGCCACACTAATCAATACCATCATACCGATAAAATCAATAAATCAATACCATCACGATTAAGTTTGATTTAATGGGATCGATTTATTGATTTAAGGGGTTGCTGATTGCTTTATTGATTTAAATCAAGGTTTCTGATTAAACTTAAGGAACTGTAACGTTCTACTTAAACTTAAGGTAATTTATCTACTTTATTTTTGTAGAAATTTATGTTTGATGATATTTAATTATAGTCCAGATATTCGAGAACTTAAAGAACTGACTATTAAAGTATTGTTTGGATAAAGGGTAAGTGGTTATCGGAGCATGATAAATTGATAATAGATTAAATCAATTTGGTGTTTGCTTACAAGTTTTAGCAATTATATGTAGGAAAACTAATCCCATGTTATATCAACATACTATATCTCATGTATTCATCAGATCATCGATCCTATTATTACCAGGGATCCTACCAGAATAATGAGGCGAGTGTTTCTCTACTTTTGATTAATGATTTCTACAGTATGTAGTTGGAAAAATGGTTGGATCAAGGTTGGATAACGAACGAACCCTTGATCATTTAACTACGTGAATTCACAAAACAAAATGAACCCTTAATCATTTAGTTCAATGTTAAATTTAATAAACGAAAATATGGTGAAAATGTACTTTTATTTTTTATAACAGTCTATCATGTCTTATTATTGAACAATGCACTTTGAGTCTTGCTGATTTACTTCCAAATACAGAACCTTCAGTAGGCCTATTTGTATATTATTTGCAGCCAATGCGTGTCTATCAAGTTTCTGTGCTAAAGTTATGTGAATGTTTCGAATAGGACTATTTGAGTACTTACTCCATGGATAACTTGCATCTCGCTCTCCAGTTTCGAATATCGGTTACGGCTGAGCTTCCTTAGATGCAAAAAATTATAGCAGCTTAATCGCAGTCCAGCCGTCCACATATGACTTAAGAGATGCTATTTTATTTTTGTTAGTAATTAAGATCTCAGGTTTTTTTAACTCATGTGTATTCATTTGTATAAATTTGATGTTACATGTCCTGTAACATATGTAAAGGCACTAATTATATTTAATAACCTTGATACCCTTAAGTTCAATGAACAAAACTTTTACTTAGTTTAAGCCCTTTTAATAGCACTTGAATAGTATGTCCAATGCCTTATAGGCGTGATTTCACTTGCCTTAAGCACGCTCAAAACATGACGAAATGCCTAGCGTATTCATTCGGCAAGCCACATCGGTTTCGTTGAGGCTACTCGCCGGCTAGCCCCGATATTGTTCCTTCTGATAGTCACAAAATTAAGCATAAAACAATGATGATAATGATTAATGAATGTGGGAGTGGCAATCATGTTCATAAACATTTATACATAACCTTACAAAGCGGTTTCATATGGAAAATAGTAATGAATGAATGTTAAACATTCGCGTGCGTATATATTCATCCTGATCATATACAATATGTTTTTCTTTGGTTAAGTTGGTGTGCTTGTGACATGTAACATACCTGTTAGCACGAAACATATGCTGGTGTATGATTTAGTGGTTAATGATTTTTTGGATGAAATGCCTCACTTAAAACATAATCAGCAGTCCTCAATGGCATCGTAGTTTTAATGAGCGTGACGATAGCCGAGGATCAGGAAGAAGAAATGCTGGTGGTGAGTATGCAGATCATGACCGCCATCATGATAGAAGTGGCAGGATGCCCAGAAGCAGGAGTCCTAGAAGAAGAGGGAGACGTAGCAGAATTCCTACTGGTGGAAAAAGAAACCATAGTCCAATCTGTGTTGAAAGAACGACAAAGATTGAGCAATGAAACATGGAAAGAAAACAGGCAGACTCCCGGCCCAAGACCGCAACTGATAACAACAATAATGATGGAAATGGTGATGGAGATGCTTCTCCAAATGGCAATCAGTATTATGATCCTCATCATCAGCCACAGCAGATGACTGATCACAGTTGCATTGTCAGGTTTGTTCCTTTTCTTTGTCTTTCTCTCTAACGATCTTGCGTCATTAGTAATTGTATTTATAGGAGGGAAATTTTTGGCATGAGCTGATAAATTGGGTTAAGTTGTTAATCGCACCTGTTCAGTTTGTGCAAAGAAGTATCCAAAAGGACCCAAATATGCTAAGACAGGAAAAACTCTTGCGTAGTTCTTGTGGTGAAACAGGTCCGACTGGGTTGGTTACCATAATACTTTTTGTATGGTATACATTGAATTCTGTAAATTTTCAGATATTATCAAAAGATACGATACTTTACTAAACAAATAATGATTTGATATATGTAACAAAAAATTTAGGAGAGCTAAGATATTCTGGGGATTTTGAATACATATAGAATATGGAACATCCAAAATACATATAAGTAAATTTTGCGGATTTTAAAAACATATAGAAAACGACTTTTTTTAGCAGGCCTACCTGAGTCAACCTGCTTAGAAAATGGATTGTTTTGACCCTTTGTCCTACTCCCCAAACCATATATGCCACCTTTGGGTATTTGAAACCATTTTGAAGTATAAAGACCAGGCAAAGAAAGAACGATAAAAAATAGGGGTGTATATATCAAAAACATTACCACTTGGCAGATATGGCTTACTCCTCACTTTCCACTGTGCAGGAGTACAGGGTACATGGTACAGGTTCTCTGTGCAAATCTTTGTTCTTCGCTTCACTTTTTCCCCTTTTAACAAATTTAAATATAAATTACAGGGGAGGATATGGGGTGAAAGGATCAAGATGTGCAACTACCGTCACAAAGTTCATGCTTAATAGGTCACAACTCACAATAGGGAATGATTTTGCACTTGGAGCCATCCGGTCTATGCCTAGGAAGAATAATTTTAATAGTGCTAATTGGTCTAACCATGATATGCTTTCTTCTGTTTTCCCTAAACAATTCATTTTCTTCAGTTAGTGGCTGGTTTTGTATTTCTTTTTTGTTATTTTTCTTTGGACTTGTGAATAGATCTATAGGTAAGATACTTTATCCAAACACCCTGTTATATGTCTCAAATGATGCAATTAGTGTCTATTTCTTTATCTATGTGACCGGGTGAAGCTGAATAAGTCAATGTTTATGAGACAGTAGTTACATTTTCAAGATCTTGCAGTTTTGAACCATTTATCTCTGAATAGGTCTATTTGGTTCTTTCTTTTTTGTAAAAAACCTCAGACATGATAAATAAAATATATACCTATAAATGGAACTTATCGGGACTCTACTTGAAAGAGTGTTTATGCCATGTGATTTGTACCTACACTACACCTGATACACTAAGTTGTTCCATCTTTTTTAAATTATGCTTAAATCTTAATATATATTTTAGCTGTTGATGTCGTAAGCTTAAGTAAATATCTTATTCCCTTTTGATGCAACTAATAAGCACTTTTGACCCGACCTGTTTTTGAGGACCAGCTTATTTGGGGATGTATAAGATTGTTTATTTGATTATTATCTGTTTATTTAAGCATTAAAATGAAATTAGGAGTTTCTTGAAAAGGATACTACATATAATTATTTTCGTTTAAAATAAGCAGTTTTTATGTCACCTCGTGATAACAAAATTAATATATTGGTAGTGTATTAAGATCATTAGAAATAATCCTCTATTTTTCGTTCATCACAAAATATTTCTGTTCTCTGTCATGCCAAAATATATGCACAGAATATGAATTATCATTATTCCATCTCTAAAGAAAATAACATAATGGGTTCTCCTGGCGGCAAGTTGACTGTTCTCATGTTAATGTGACATTTTCATGGCAGGTTTATCAATGGATTATCGATCATTTTTACCGGCGCTTTTGATCTATCGTACTCACAAGTGAACTGGAAACTTAAAGGTGATTAGTAACTTGGGCACCCTTTTTTTCTAATCGAAGCCTCATTGTACGGTGGAGTACTAATCTGGAACCCTTTGCTAAAAGAACTATCGGCAGGTGAGCGTCGATCTTTATCTATAATTCTGCATGTGTGATTGTCATATCTAGAGGTTTTATGCTAAAATGGGTCAGCTCATGTTTTAAGTTTGAAATAATTGGTCAACGAGTCATATGTCTAAATATAGAAAATGATGATCGTTTGATGAACTCATCGACTCCATAATAGACGAAGAAATTTAGCATAACAGTGTCTAATTACAAGGTATTATCATAATAGCATTTTTGAATTCGTTATTGCTACTTATTATGATATTATATCAAAACAGCTCCATTTATGTTCTGCTGTGAGTGGAAGGCAATAGTATTTTTTTTTATTTCTGTGATTAAAAGATTCAAATTTTCTGTTAATAGATAATGGATCAAACCAGAAAAAAGTTAATAATGGTTTGCATAATCGTAGAGTAGTTTTTTGTCAACGTGGTAGTTTCTATTGTTATCCTGCAATGGTTCTTGCAGTTGCCTTTATGATAAAGAAAATATATTTGGAATCATAGATATTTGAAAACAAAGAGGAATGGTATATTTTGTACTACACCATTTTTTTGTACTACACCATTTGATCATGTCGTAAAATAGAAACTATAAATGAACTATTTCTATCATAATAGGTTCGTGTGATGTCAAGAGATTGGAAAAGACGCTTAAGGATAGTTTCTTAAAGTTAAAGTATTTTACTATCGTGAAAGCCATTGGAAGTCGGAATGAATCAATACCCTCGAGCAAGGAGGATTTGGGAGTTTCTAAAGGTTAGTACCGTATACTCTAACTTAGAGGTCATATAATGAACGGGTTGGATAATTAGTATATTAAACCATGAATATCCATTCAAGTATGGTTAAAGAAAGGAAGTTATACAACTCTAATATATGTTTGTAGTTTTGTAAACCTTTTAGTGTGAATTGAAAATGTGTTTAGTGTATGTTCTAAGTGCCAACCTGTCAACCCGTATCATTTAAAAGAAATGAATATACATCTCATGAAATTATATCAATGTCAGATCTCTTACACTTATCTACAAAATGTCAAGGACCACCGTGATAGTAAATAATCGATGGAATTTAAAGATAAATAATCATCATTGATCATAGAGCGAGATCAAGAAGCTCTGAAATACCCCGTTACAGCAACCATCTAAACACACCTTCGCAGCAACAAAGAAACCCGCTTAAGTCGCCTTTCTGATAACCTCCTTTTTTTCACCTAATGAGCTTATTTTTTATATCTTATGGACTCAAACAAGCAATAAACTTGAGTTAATAAGTTTACGAAAGAAGTAAAACTTATCGCCTTTTCTGTCTTTGAAGAAGTCAATAAGCTCAATATATAAACTAATTAAAACACCTCAGTTGATAACTCGATATATATGTTCATGCATTTACAATTTTTTAATTTCTTTATGGTTAGTCCGCATCCCAATTTTACATGTAAGTACATCAAGTTTTTTTTTAACCAAGTTCTTTACAGGGCTGGATACGAAAAATCTATTGTTTGGAGGGTTACTATAGATAGTTCTTACGGTAAAGGTGTTTGGTAGTTTTATTAATGATCTTACTCAGAGGTTGATAAGGTGGTTTGTGGTACATGGCGAGAGAATTCAGGTATGTACAATATTCATAAATTTCAACACTTTCGGAAAAATATATAGGCGAACATACTCTACTCAAAATTAACGATATTTCCATATTTATAATAGTAACTATTTAAGGGCTTACCCCATGGAGTGTATGTAAAGCTCCTCAACCAATCGGTTGTGGGTTCAAGTCTAGCAGAGGACATGTGAGATATTTTATGATAAATTATTATGAGATAGATGGACAAATTGCCGTTCTAAAAATAATAATAACTATTTGGTCATATTCAGCTATTTTTGTCACTATTGGGCATTTATATTCTTTAAACTTTTTTTACTTGACAAAATAAATCTAAAAATGTTAATAACATTATAATCCAAATTTGACTATCCTAAAGTGAGCAACAAGAATTGGGATGACCATGAAAAGAGCGTACACGACGTATTGGATATTATGTTTTGACAGAAATTCGAAATATTAGAGGACACATATGATGGCACAATACCTCGACATGTATTCTACTAACCAGTATATTGCGTAACATTAACAATCTTTTGCTGACTGTCCACACGTTATTAACAAATATTAAGTGACCGGTGAACATAGTATGTTCATTATATAATGAACTGTAGGAATCCAACTCCAGTAAAGGGTCACTCTTGTGCTTTTACATGCTCATATGTGAACTGCAATAAGTCCAAATACAATAATCTATAAAAAAACCGCATTAAGTTATTTTAAAAGGAGTCAACCATGCATTTATTACATAAAAGAATAAGGAGTTTGTTTTAACTTATATTTAGGGCTTACGAGCTTATCTAAAACTTGAAAAGCCGGTAACTTATTTTTTTGTGACTTATGAGCTTAACGACATGAGCATAAAGCTTATATATATTGATAATCTAAAAAGCCACAAAGGAATTTAAGAGCTTTTCAATTTAACATAAGCTCATACGTAACATATAATGTAAAACAAACATATCTAAATATAAATTAAAACAAGACATTTAAAGGACGCTTTTACAAAAATCATAAAAAAATACTCATTAATATGACTAATAGAAAAAATTTGACATACACTTCTACTATGCTTAAAACATATGAGGAAAAACATAAAATTTATTAACGTCAGTATTTAGATAAATAAAAATATTTAAACGATAAGCACACATTTATCAAATCAAATGTCAAACCCTAAATGATACTTTTTTAATGTTTAAACTAACAACAAAAGCCCAAAAAATAATTCTTTATATAAAAACACGTAAAGAAGAATCATAAGTCATACCCGTCCATCGGACGGGTTTTGCCACTAGTATATATATATATATATATATATATATATATATATATATCTTTACATTATATATAACAGGAGGGAAATGCCACATAAGCATTCAATAAATCCACGTCATCATTTTCTTTTTTTAAATATTCTTTTTCAGATTCTTGGCAATTTATTACTGAATTTTTTTTAACATTTCGTTTTTATTAAATTTTGTGTTCTTTAATAAAAAACAATAGCATGGTTCGAACATGGGTTGTTGATATCAATATAATTAGTTAGAACCATTAGTGCAACTGCATTTTTTGTTTAGATATTGCAAATCAAAATATATAAGGACACATCCTAATAGAACATATTGTTTAAACAAATGAAAGTATTTAAAGTCAATTTGTTTATATAATGGTTTAGCCTAAACGTATACATTTTTTGTTTGACATTACAAAATAATTTCACAAATTTACATTCTTGAGATAATATTTTGGTAGATATTAATCAGTTGTGACAATATTATGTTTAGAAATTATTATGTATATTTTTAAGATTTATTTTTATTAACGTTAATCCTTTAAAAAACCCACGACAAGATCATATTACCTTTAGATTAGGTTTAGTAAACTATCGAAATTCATGCATTAGATTAGTTTGGTAACAATTTTGTTCCTTAATAGTCCATGCATATCTCAAGAAACCTTTAAGATGAGTGTTATATATATACGGCTTAATAAGACGATTCTAAGCATATCTTCAAACAACCAACAATCTCTAAACAAAAACCATAATTCCAAGATGCCCAACATGAAACTTCCTCATATAGTGCTAAATTCCTTTGAGCTTATGTATTAATTATTTTGTTTCATTTGTAATTTATTTTGTTTCATTTGTAATTTATTTTGTTTTATTGTTATGTGCTTATTTTTACTCTAATGGGTTTGATTATGTTGTGAATTGTGGTTAATAGTGTTATTTTTCTTGGGATTATTTAGAGTAAGATTATATATATGACTAATTTTGTTTTACTTTTTGTTATATGCCTGTTAGGTAAAAATTTATTGAATTGACAAGTTTGTAAGTTTCTTTGAACATATTACCGTCCCTACTCGATGATGTCAAATTCAAAGGTTTGATAAATATATCGAGACTTGAGAGGAGATCTGGTTGAGGAAGAACTCTGATGCTTAAGGCTGCTCAATGGCGTATTAAACCTCATCTTGCCATCAGTCATTTTGATGTCAATAAATTAATGTAAGAACATGATTGATAGTTTTCTCTCGCATTTCTTTTTGTCCATTCCTCTCTCTGATAAATTATCAAAATTGTGTGACTTCAAATATTCGTAGGTTATTGTAGCTGATATGCGAAAAGTATTGGCAGAGCACCCTCATGTAGAACAACAGAGGTGCATAAAAGGGTTTTCCTTGAAACCGTTGATCCTGAAAATCAGTCCCTTTTGGTTAGTCTTATGAAATTCTTTTGGTTAATCTTACGAATTTATGACATATCCTAAGCATGCCCATACTACTGTCAGTTACATGCATGCTCTTGTATATTAGTTAATTATTCTTGATTTTGTTATTGATGCTTAACCAGCTGTTAGGATTGTCAAACTGTTTTCTTTTTCATGAAGTTGAATGAGATTTTGTCATGAAAGAGATTTTCACATGCGACTAAATCATGTGTGTTCTTTCCTGTGCTTCTCTTTGGAAGAGAAAACATATACAATAACCAAGTCCTTTTATAGGTGTGTAATTGGATGTCTTGAAAATATATTCATCTGCATCAAGCTGTTCTGATTAGTGTGATATATGAAAAACTAATTTTTGTATCGAATATTATGAAGCCCTTATGACATTTATTAATTGTATCCCAAAGTTGCGTATATATGATATAACAGATGTTTTGAAAACCGGTTTTTAAATCGACCCGGTCAAGTCACCGGGTCTGGGTCAACCTGGGTTTTAAAAAAATTATATTTTTTATATGTTTAAAAATTAACAAAAATTATATATAAAAACAATCAAAACTTCCGCATATTGAAGTTATAAACTACTTGTTATCCAGTATAACATGTAAAAATAAATTTTGTCGCAAATACGTAAAATTTACATATTAAAAAAAACGAAAAATTCAAAACCCGGTCGGGTCTCTATAAGCGGGTTGACCCGGGTCACACCAAACCCGACAGGTCTAGCCGGATTTCGAAAATGTAAAACCCGGGTCAATATGACCCGTTTTTTCGACCGAAACCAGGTCAACCGATTGACCCGACCGAATCGATTGATAAATTTTCATTATTAGGTTTTGATTCGGTTTAGGTTTTTTTCCGCTCAGTTTTGTTCGGTCCCGACACAATGCTCACCCTGATTGTCGATATCGTTTCTAATAACATTGTTTAGTTTGATCATGGATTGGTATCATATTGTCATTTACCTGCAAGTTGGCCTCCAAAATTACATTAAAAATAATAAAAGGCATTGATTGTGTTTGTTTACGAGAAGAAGAAAGAGAAGTACTTTCCATTGAGGAAGTATGCTATCAAGTCTTAGGGTAGATAAGTATTCATGCTCATGTCACTTGAATTTCGAACTATGTTTTTCAACCCATGCTCCTTTTGTTTTACTTCTTTTGCCTAAGAGCTCTACTATAATCATTGTTGCAAGTTGTTACTTTGCTGATCCTCATATGGGTTTTTTTATCATGTAAAATCATCCCATCATGTAAGGTGTTTTTCGGTTCGGTTTTCGAGTTGTTCGTTTTATATGATTTAATTTTTTAGCTGAAAATCGAACCGATCCGAACTACATTTTAACTGAACCGAACCGAAAATCAAATTTAAATTCAATTTGGTTCTCGCTTTCACTCGAATAACCCGAGTTATCCGTATTAAATATTTAGAAAAAAAATATTTCAAGTATAAAAATTGTATTTTTATATTAAAGTTAAATTTTAATAATTATTTATATATATATATATATATATATAAATATACATAAAATATATATATATTTGTATAACTTTGGTTTTCGTTTCAGTTTTTGGGTCCGATTACTAAATCCATATTCAACCTGAAAACTAAATTTGTAGTTCAGTTCGGTTCGATTATAACCCACAACCCGAATGTTATTTTCAGTTCGATTTTAATTCGAATTCGATTTGATTCAATTTTTAATTTTCGTGGATCAAACCCAAGCAATCAACAACCGTACCACCCTCTTAGCACATTTAGCTTCATAGTCGTTGGGTAAGAAAATGAATCATGCTTTGCTAATAGTTTTGGACATGGGTCCTTATTGTCAAATTAGATTGAACCACATGAGTAATCTTAACTATGCATAATGAAAACATAGAAAAAAGTTGTGTACAACCAAAATTAAAATAATTACGTAAGTAATGGCATATAGATTCTAGATGTTGTTGAAATTTAGATGCGTGTGCTTAGATGTATTTTCTTTACATAAATTACTTAGGGTCCGTTTAGTTGGAAAACATTTCTTATCATTTTATATTTTCTATTTTGTAGAAAAAGAAAAGAGATTATTTTTCCACAAAACACTTAAAAATTTAGAAAACGCGTTTAGTTGGAGAAATTTGTGTTTTCCATTTTCCAAAACTATAAAGGAAAAAAGGGGGAAATTAATTTCTATGTCTAAAAGAAAACTTAGAAAACAAAAAAAAATAGTTTTCTTGTTTTGTGTGCAAAAGGGTAAAACAGGGATTTTGCATTTTCTAGAAAATATTTCTAAAAAAAGATGATTTGAACGCGTTTTCTGTTTTCCTTATTTTCTAGAAAACATTTTGTAGAAAAAAGGGTGTTTTCAATCCAACTAAACGCAACTTTAGAATTTTTTTTCCTATAGATAAAGATTGATTTAAGTTTATTTAAATATTAAATTTTATTTGGATATTTTCATTTTCTATTCATTTTATTATAATAGATGAGATTACATATAAAGTATATTTTTACCCTCTTTTTTCAAACATCAATATCTTTTAAACCGTTATTCGTTATACAAAAAAATATACCGTTACGAAGAGTATTTAATTATCTTTCTATAAATATTCTATATAATACACATTCAACAACTTTTTTCTTTTATTTACATTTTTTTCGTTATCGAAAATGATCATATATGATACTCATATCATATATGATACTCATATCATATATGATACTCATATCATATATGATACTCATATCATATATGATGTAACATCAATATCATATATATATGATATAACTTATCATAAAATGTATGATATAACCTAATATCATATACTCTATCCGTCTCATAATAAGTGTCAACTTTTACTTTTTTAATCTTTTTTATCTTACTTTGATTATAAATACATATATTTGTGTTATATAATGCTTGATGAAAATTATACCAATGAAAATATATGTTAAAACCGAGTCTATTCATATAACTTTCATAAAGTATTTACGAATGTACATAAATATACGTCGGGTTCTTTTTTTTTGAACGACAAATGTTAGTGGTTAGTCTGTCCCAAAATTATTGACATGTGACAAAAACACACAGTTCAAGAAAAGTGTATTAGTTACAGTTTTTTCTTTCTTACTTTTTAATATAATGATAACTTTACCCTTAAGTAGTTAATTTAGTTCTACTTTAAAGTTTGTAATAATACTTTCAATTAAAAGTGATGTTGTAAACTTTATCAAAACCTGTTTATTTTTATAGTAGACAATTAAATTGAGATAAACTAAAATGGAAATAGTATCCCAACACATGACGCATGAACCATGTGGACATGATAACCCCAATAGTCCATCCACGGTTGATTACATAAAATGATAGGAAAATTGCATAATTCATAAATTCAATAAATGTTTGTACTTCTATAGTTCGTATTAGCATCATGTCACATAATAACAGTCTCTGGATGAACCATAATGACATTCGAGTCTTATTCCCATTTTCATGCCACTATTTCCTTTATAAGACTGAATTTGCTTTGCTTAAGGGTGTCAGTTTTATAAAGAATAATTAACATGAATCAAAACTTATAAATTTGTTTTAACAAAAAATAGTAGCTGATGTGGTAATACATCAAGCATGTATTTAATAGTGGGTTGATTTGGCTCGAAATTATGTTTAAAGTGTCAAATAACAACGAATATATATTCAAAAGTAGTCCAATTTATAACTACATTATAAAGTATTGAAATTTTCTAAAAACTAAATTTTCAGACTTTTTTACATACTAAATAAAGCAAATTGTTGTTTTTTTCTCATAATTATATATATACCATAAGCTTTTGGTAACAACTTTTTGTAACAAACTTTTATAATAAACTTTAAAAATAACATTTTTAGTTTCAAATTGAAAAATCTATTTATCTATTTATTATTTTAATAATGTAATTTCATCATATTTTCTGACATTTTGTGTTCTTCAATAAAATATCTATTTTGATTTTTTTTTATTAAATTTTAGTTTTTTTCTTCTATTTTTAATAGGTTTATTTTAATTCTGTTTTTCACAACTTTAACATTAATTTGAATACAAAACTAATCAGTAAAAAAATTAACATTTATTTGTAAGAAAAATCGTTATCGGATATTCGCTGTTACATTACACGGATATCATGCTAGTAGTTGTAAATGCATCCACCTTCTTACGTACTTTATTATTGTTAGAAGATAGTGTGTTTGTAATCATGTATAAGTGTATAACATAGAAGTGTTGTATACATCAAAATTTTTCATACGACATGGTCAAAACTACGAAGTATTGAAAAAGGGAACAAATATTTGTCAATTATCATTTTGCAATATCAACATAACACTAATAACATCACACGTCTTAAATAATACAGTAACATTATCTTAGTTTATAACTTAAATGAAAGATTAAGATTTTGTTTTGCAATTCCAGTGTGATGAGTTACTGAGATGGAGTATATTATTAATCATTCCTGATTGCTTTATAGATTTAAGTCGTTTAAACATATGTATATGGAGGTTCGGGTTAAGCTACTCTAAATTGTCAATCAGGTAGACAGAAAAAAAGAGCAACCCAAAATAAAATGGGTCGAAAATCACCCAACTTGTATAATCGATGTGTATAACCTCATAGTGCCTTCTTACAATTATCACATTTTCATCAGCAAACTTCATCATGACATTCAGATTGGTATAATTTTCTTGACCTTGTATTAGCTCATTGTGTAGATCAACAGCTGTAATTTAAAGACAAACCATTTCTTGTAAATTTGGAGTCATGCCACAACCCCAATGGAAATCCGAAGCGAGTTGCTTTATATGTAGTTTAGAGCCTCCGACTGATGTGTTATTCGTGTAAGTTACCCTCAAACTCAACTCTGTTTTTACGTCCATGCGATGTAAATCAACATTAGCATAATTGTTAAAAAATGATTTCTCTTGCAGTACTTTTTTATGTACAAAAATGGGATATGCAATACCTTTAGGATTTTCTAATTTTGCTGATTTTTATAACTTAACATGCTATTTATAGTTTTTCAAACGGGTTAGTTTAATTTTCTCCTATATAAACGGTTGATAACATCATATAATGATTCAAATTTCAAAATTACCTATTTATCTTTCTCTGTTGGTAAGATATCCATTCTTGTTACTATGCCAACAAATATCTTCAAAGAACGCAAATAGGAAACCGTATAAAATGCGATTTAAAAAAGGGTATTATATGGTTTTTATGTATCTCGATTAGACAATCATGGTTGTAGGTTACTAACATCATGAGCTATATTTTGAACTTTATAAAGAGATGTCAGACGGGATTTGCAGTTGCATTTAGATAAGGAATGTCGGGCTTGCAAACTTCAAGCTACAATTTTTCATGAGGGTCTAGCACCAACAGTTCCATATGTTGCCGCACCAAGAGTTTCAGCTACACTTGCACCACTAAACCCCTCCCTCGCACCAATTCTTGCTCCTGCTCCAACTCCATCTCGATGTCTAGGCCATCACCGTCCCTTTGCACCAATTGTCCTTTCACCTGGTCCTTATGCAATATGAACATAACAAACAATACAAAAACTATGCACACAATTGGGAGGTACCTAGTGACCTGTTACATACAAAAAGAATTATAATTAACTCTGCTGCTTTTCTCTTTATTCCCAATCATTTTGATTTTTTGTTCATCTAACGAACCTCACATAAATTTGTTGCTTATTCCATTTAAAGACACTTCCATCGTAGGAAATAATCTACCACATTTTGATTTTTTCTAAAATTAGGAAAGGCATTTACTGCGCTGTGTTGATCTAACCCCATAGTACTCAAGTTCTATATCGGCAAATATGTGCATACAGTAAAAGGATCACAAAAAGATGACCAGAATATCATGTATAACATTTTTTTTTTTAATTTTTACTTTCTAGTATTGTGATATTAGAAGTAAATGGGTCAAAGTTTACAACATTGTTCAACTTTTTTATTTTTATTTATAATGAAAACACTAAATGTGATTGTATACGCTATTATCAGATAATAACCCATGTTAGGTAAAAACATTACTATTGTTGTGATACATTTTGTATAGCTAAAATGTTTAGAACTTACAACCATGCGAGACATGAACCTGCCAAAAATTTAATGGTCCAAAAACTTTGGCTTAGTTACAAAAACATCTCTGTGATAAAAGTTGAACACACAATGCAAAAAGAAGAGTATCAAGATAATTTTTATTATGACCATACAAGTCTGTTTAGGACACATACATAAAAAATGATAAAAGTCAGCAACGTTAATACCTTTCTCACTCAAAGGCAGCGACTAAATTACTACAAAGACATAATCCAACTTTTCTTGGACATTAGAATAGACAGTCGGCTATAAAAATTCTGAAACTATTGTGTCAAGTAAAACACGACTCAAATGGATTCAAGATTTACATGACATGTTTGAGGAATGCGTTAGTAGCTTAGGTGGTGCTAAAAGTACATACGTCTTTTAGTGTAAAGACTATTATACCATATACCCTTTACAATCTAACCGTTAGGCTTTACTTGAATTCCCATTAGCATGTTTTAATCTTAGTCCGGGTAAAATGGCAAGATAGCGCCTGGATGTCTACAATCATCTTCCAGGAAATAAATCTAGTTAATACAATTTCATATATACTCATTGTAAGCAAAGGCATACTAAACTGGCACTACAAACATATAAGTTCATATGCATATGTTTTTTGTGACTAACGTGTCACCTATATCTTCGTAAGTTTATATGAGATGTAAAGTTTCATGTGTCTAATCGGAAATGATAAAAATGACAATAGTCATAATCCGCAATATCCATAGTCGAAATACAACCTGCTTTATCTAAAGATTTTGTGCAATTTAATGTTCTGATCCAGGGGTTGAGTTCGTTAAATCCAAAGCTTCTACACATATATATGTTCTTATCCATTGACTAAGTATTTTAAATAATCTAATATTTCTATTCTGACCAAGGTATTTACTCATCCCTTATAATCTAAAGCCTCTAAGCACATTCCTTTTCTGATCAAGGGATTGAGTATGTTAAATAGTCTAAACTTGAACGCTTCTGTGCATATTTATCTTAAAGTTTTAGGCAATGACATTGCAGCACTATCTAAAACAAAGAGTAATTGAGTGAATTAGCTTTTAACAATAAAAAATGGAAGTGAAAAGGCAACATACCAGACCGCTATTATATCCATAGTATTTTGTGAATCGGACCGACTACAACCATCCTTTCTTTTAACTTCTTAAGAGGTTATAGGTGTCGGTTCAACAGATCTACTTTTTTCTTATACACTTATTATTTACCTCAAGTAACTCATGTTATAAAGGGGTGTTTGGGAATACACATTTTTTTTACTTTTCTAAGCAGGTAGCGGAAGTTGGGTGTGGGTTAATGATAGTCTACAGTGGACCTTTTTTTAGAAGTATTAACTCTATAACTGTCGATTTTTCTCTAAAAGAAAGGGAGCCAAACTTTCTCTCGCACATTAATGTAGAAAGAAATATGCATGCATTCGGAAAATCACCTCATTCTCACCAATCACACTCGCATCCAAACAAAAGCTAATTGATGTTTTTTGTGTTTAATCCAGATGAAGTAGGTTTTTGCGAAAAGTTTAACGCCAAGAGGTCACACCTGCAGGTTCATCAGTTGAAACCATGGTTAAGCTTAATAGTCTGAATATTAGATAAAGCTTACAATGGTCTTCCAAACAACCTCTACATAATGTACTACTACGTAATAAACTTGTATAATCAGAGTGGGCTTTAAGATATGAAATCGAGATCAATAAGAAAAAGGCTTACTACAGAACATTAATTCACTTTGTCAAACTCTGCCATCAGCAAGGCCACCCTTTTCTTGTCATTTCTCATATGTTGTTTCGGTTGTTTCGTAAGTTCTTTCTCAACTTCTCTTTTATCTACAGTTACATTGGCTGATTTACTTCTATTTTTCTTGCTCTTCTTGTTCCAGCTCTATCATATTCTCAATAATGGCTAAGGTCTTTCTTGCTTCACGCCTACATATCCTCCGGATATCAAAACCTACAATATTTTTTGCGAATATCAGACCCACAAACGCCAACACCATTTGGTAAAACAAAAGTTTTGTTCCTTATAGGAGAAATATCAAAAAATTTGCAGAATAATAATACCTTGATTGTTTATATAGTAGAGTCCCAGCAGATCTACCTTTTGTAGACCCCCTCTCAAGTAACGTAAATATTCACTCGCACTCCTTACAGCATCCTCCTCTAAACCCCTCACAAGAACTCCACCTTTACCGTCTTCCATTAATGGCAAAAAAAATCGGCTTTCCCTCTAAACTCATTTTTGTAATTTCTTCCGGAGCAAGTAATTAGTCAGTAATATCCACATTATACAGCTCTAAAATTTTTACTTTAACACTATACTCAGCATTTCGACCCTCCAACATGTCAAATATTTGCTTCTGTGATCTTGGTATCACATCTACTTCTAATAAAAACTCTCACTATGGCCCACTCTAGAAATTAGTTGACAAAATAATTTTAACATGTGATTAATATATACTTGTAACTTATTAGCTTTAAAGGGTATACATGTATAATACCTTGGCCACTCTTGCATTCACCTTTCATTGTGTAAGTTTCCATGTTCCGGTTTGCCCCTAAGCAAAAATGGTGCACTTGAAACCTTCTAAAACTTCATTTACAATTGGAATAACAGCTTCTTCATACAAATCTTTTTTCGGTGCGGTCGGATCAAAATCCTGCATAAATTCAAATAACTCATTAACCATGATTGCTCAGCTAATAACCATAAGCAAGCAGCACCGACATTGCAAAGGCTGTTACAAAATTTTCTTTTTTTAATAAATATCTAATACACCATCTTGGTTATTTAAGGAGTTTCTTTTGTATGTTTTGTGTTGTTTTAATATAAATTGCCTTTCAAAAATAATATCTAATACACCTCCATCCAAAAATAGGTAAACAATATCATTCTGAGTCTAATTTCTCATTATGATACTATCCCAAAACATCAAAATATTAGTCACCTGAATTTTTTAACTCATTTACAGTCATATTGATTGTTTATTTGGTTCTCTTGTTCTGTGTAATTGTTCAGCCGTAGCCCGTATGCAACACTACAAATTGTACAAAGTAAGGGGTAAACAATTATCGTTTATAATTTGACCCGTAATATGTGTTTTCGATTAAACTTGTTATAACTACCACCAGCAATTGTTTATATCATTAGTCAAAGCATAAAGAGCAGAGCAGATTGTTGGTATACTGTTGTTCTCTGAAGAAAACAATTGAAAGGGCATATTTTTAAACCATGGTCACTGGGGTTATCGTCTCAGCTTTCTTAAAATTCAAAACGTAAAAGTTAGAGGGTGTTCATTTGCTGTCACGGTAGCTACTTGTGCAGATTTGATGAAAACTTTTTTTGTATGTTCAAAATTTGTTATTAAACTGGAATATAGTTAATGGCGGTACGGGTACTGAAACATATTAACTGTATGAACCGAGCAGAAAAATTATTCGGTATAGTTGCATTCTGTATCGGCAGGAAAAGGTACTGAGCTCATCCCTAACTTTACCATAAGTTAGTAGCAAGTCAAGTAGCGTAGTAAATTAATGTGAGACTGGTATGTTTGTCTTAAAAAGAAACGATAACTTGTACATATATGTAAAAGTATAACAAACTCACTGGACATAACAATTTTAAAGTGACCCAAATGTGTGAATGTTTTAACGGGTTAAAGTGTTAAAGTTCTATTAGAAAATTCACAACAAAAAATAAAAAACATGAGAAATGCATCTACCTAGTGTCATATGCGTCATTTGGATCACTATAGCGGGTGAATAGGTATTAATGGGTCAACTTTACCTGACCGTGTTACAAGTTTAATCAGGCAGTAGAATATTTGATCTTATGAGTTCGATATATGTCTGTGTTTGGAAGCTTAATTTCGTGATGTATAAGTTCATAAAGAGCATGTTTTGAATGTGCTAGCTTTCTACTAAAAATTACCATATTTCAGTGTGTTGGTTGGATACTTATTACCTGGACCCAATGATAAACTATTTGGATACTTGAAATTATAAAGCAACCAATTACCTTGACCTAATGATAAAGCTATTTTTGGTCCGATTCCTTTCCACAAGAGCTATTTTTGGTGATTTGGGTCACTCAGAGGCCAAGTGTTTCACGAAGAGTGTGGAGATACTTCACAAGATATTTGGTGATCTCGTGGCTCCTCACGATGAAGGAACCTCGGGTACCAAAGAATGTTGAATGTGACTCAGGATTCAAAGTCTATGACCTTGGGAAGGATCCTGCGTCTAGCTTGGGTTGAAGAACATGGGTACTTGGAAGATATTTCCGGTGCATATTTGAGTAAAGCTTGGACAGATGGCAAACCCAAAACTTTAAAAGTTGATGAATTAACATCTTCTTCTCGTGGGCTTGACTTGAATGTCTCTGCACATTCTCATCTACTACTTCTGTTAACGGGTTTTTATCCCGTATTTTCCTCCTGACCCATACATGTCACTCTTTTCATCAACCTTCAATGTGTACCCGTATTCTGTATTTAAAAAGGAAATACTTGTTAGTTAACCCGATAAGGAAAACAAAAGATGTGAAAATATGCTGGTAGACTTACCAGGGGAAAATAAACAAAAAATAAATATAAACTACTCCTCATGATTCAGAACATTCTTGTTGTAGGACTTTGATGAACATGAAATACTGTGGCCACCAAAATCTTTGAGGTGGTATGTACCTCTACTTGATAAAATGGAATTATGTATGCTGGGAGTGGGAAACTGGTGAATGGGGATGCAACTCCTTCGTTATCCCTGAAAACAGATGGGATGAAACTCCTGCACCTGGTCGAGTAACTGATTCATATGCCACACCAGCATAATGCCTCTCGACATCTTTATCTGCATTCAATTTACGGTTATAAACTGTCAAACAAACACTATTCTTCAATGAACCATAACCACCTCTTTTCAAATTCAATGCCAAAGGGCTTGACCATGCTATTTATTCCACATACAAATAATGAAAGTCACATATATACCATGTCCATGTGCTTTTTCACATACAAATTTGGTAGTTGTTACCTCTAGGCTCAGTGATCTTGAGAGCTGAGCACCCTTAATCCCTTCTAGTGTCAGACTCACGACCAGGGTCAGTTGTGGTTTTATAGTGGTTTGCTCGAAGTTCGCTCACCAGGGGGCTTCTCTGATGTCAGTTCGCTGATGTAGGTTTGCTGATAAGGTTTATTTTCAACAACCCTTTCAAAGATCAACTATAATTCATCCTTATCGAACCTGGGATAACTTTAGTTAGCAGCTGGGGTTTGGTTTAGCAACCATTTCAGTGGTTTTACAACGTGGCGAACACACTTGACAAAGTATACAGACTTATCCTTGGCATTCCCATACTCAGGACCCCGCCCAGCTTTCTGCAAACACGTAATTCATCATCAACATCTTTGTCATCTTACTCTTTCCAAGGGTTGAAACTCAATGCCTTCTACGTAAACGTAATCTGAAAGCTGACAGCATTCAACTACAATTTCAAGATCAATAATACTCTCATCGCTTTTATTGGTAAAATGATACAATTTAGCAACAAACCATCCATCTTTTCTCTTATTTGCAAAGTACACAAACGAAATATTCTTTTCCCCTTGTAATGTGTACTTTACGGGTACATATTTTATATTTATGTACTCTAATTCTGCTTTCCCCCGCAGCATAAATGGTAGTCGACCCTTCCATAACTGGAATGACCCTTGAGTCGTTCGCTCTACCAAAAAGCAACCCTACAATGATGACACTGTTGATCACAATCACCTAAGTCCATATAAACCATTCCTACGTTCAAAATAAGCATTATGAAATGCATGAGTGTAAGGTGAAACAGATTCTACTAGAGAAGGGAAAAAGGAAAAAATCTTGGAATTTAAAATACACAATAATAACAATTTGGCATTAAGATGTTTACCTTCTTCATGGGCAGAACTGCGACCTTCTCTATTGGCACGTGTGACACTGGCATACAGGTTAATAGTAGAGCAGTTGTTATTTTTCCTATAAATGATGAGAGGTGTACGGGCATTTGTCACGGCAGGCGTTTCGAGAGCTGGTGAATGATTAAAGGATATTCCTGAGTTTATAGTGAACAGCGTGTAGCGGGTCAGTGGAATGAACAGGTTTACAAATGAACGATTAGTCTCAAGTTTTTAAATAATGAACAATAGTAACCAAGGAATAAGAAAGTTACTTTATCCACATGTAGAATTACAGTGTTTGTGATTAGGATATGTGATTCTAGCGTCACTCGTAATGGGAGAAACAACAATGTGTTCTCTACCACCTATGCTATTGGAAATATGAGTCCAACAGTTATCCCAAACACCCTTTAAAATTTTACAATGGCACTCTATCAGAACATGAATTGAGTTCCTTGAACATAATGAAATAAAGCACCTGAAATTTAGGAAAGAAACAATGTTCCTAAATGCTAATGTTCTATGACCACTAAATATGTTGCCAAATCAAGGTTGTCTGTCGTATTGTGTCTTTAATGCAGTGAACATGTGTGCAGAGAATAAATGCAATCAATAATCCTTTTAAGCATTTAAAACACATATAAATATCAATTTGAAGCATCACTTTAAAGATAGAAATCACTACTACAACATTACTGGAACGCTACTGTACCCGATTTGGTACACTTAGATCAGAAACGCTCATTGCAAGTACTTTAGCGTATCTGGACATCTGGTAACTATGGGCAAGCATGTCTATCTTTTACCTTAATAAATCATGTATCAATTATAGAGTAAACATCGGTGTCCTTTATGAGACTGAAAAAGCAGAAGGGTCAAATCGCAGAAGTTTTGAATTTTTTACAACGTGCTATAATTTCAGAGCACCCTAAAAGATCTTGTGTGACGGGATGTTTGTACACCATATTCTTGTTAATCACATTTCTCCAGCTGATCTGCTATTTCTAATATTTTGGGCGCTCATGGGCAAACTGTTCGCCACCAGTTAGATAAATTGATGTGTAAGAACCCTATCTTCTGTATTGGCGTCAATGCTGCCTCGTGCTTCCTCTTTTGTGTCTAGGCCATGAAACTTGTATAAAACATACTCCTCATGTCCTCCAATATTGTGAGTGGTACCTGCATATGCCATAAGTCAGGTCATATTAGTTCAGGAAGCAATCAGCTACATTTATGTCAACCAATAAATTAACATTACGTTTCTTATCAAATTGCAAAAATCAACCAACTCATAGCATCATTTTTTTCCCACAAATACTTGATGAGCATTCCAACTGAAGATTGTTCTGACTTTTGCTTATTTTACTCTACTTACTGGAAGAAGCAAACCAACTTACTCTTTAGATTTTCGGGAATTGATGTTGAAAAGTAATAAACCACGTTGGCCTGAACATATGCGACTGGGTTTGAACTGGTGTAAATTGGCGACTGGTCCTTCAAATCAATATCGTTTTTATTGGTAAGACTTGAATGGGTCCTGTCTGATGAACTAACCCGCTTGACGGATTAAGTGAAAATAGCAGATAGTTCGGATATCTTTTACGTTTCCATAGGTTCATTTTTATCATTTTCACCATAATTAGTTGCGCTTCCTGTAATCTTGTTTGAGTCATCGTGTTGAAAACACCCTTCATAATCTATGGTTTTCTGTGGACCTGAAGACATGTTAGGCGGGTCCTTGATATCAAAAAAGGTCAATGGTTAACAATGGTGTGCTCATCATTCTATTGCTGCCACTGTTGCCAGTCATGGGTCTGCGAAACACTGACATTGAAACAGAAGACGTAAATAATCAGTTTTGTTGTAACTAAAGTGAAACTGATTATTTGATCATAGAACAAAATCTGTAATTCAATAGAATCGTTGTAACTAAAATTCAGCTATTGAACATTCATAGTTGGTTGCATCCTTCATGGTTTGCTGCATTAAAAGATCCAGCTTTCATTTTAGCCTGTATAGCCTTTTCATTGTAGCAGCTGTAGCCAAACATTCATTAAAAATGCAAATTTTTACTTCACACACCCTAGAAAGATAAATTAGAACAGTGGAGATAACGTTTAATTCTATTACTTAACATAACGCCATCATTATTAGAACTCAACTCCAAACACCCCAAGCACAAAAAATGCCCTATCAGTTAAAGAAACAGTAAATTATTATTTGGGTATAGACTGAGTTTCACAAAATAAGCGATAAACTAACTGAAAATATCTTTTCCCGATAACCCTGCAATTGATGGTGCATATACTCTCTTTTGATAAAGGTTCAAACCATTGCACTATAACTCAACACATCAATATTTCAATGGATAACTTCACTTTTCTATTTCTATTATCAAATATCAGAGCAAAGATTTATAGTTATCGAAATTTAATAAATTGGATTTCACATACCACATAATGGCAGATCATGTGGAGTTTGTATCCAGCGCAACAGTGAACCTGTGTGGCAACCCTCTATATCTATCTTTGTAGCATCATTAAGATCTTAGAGAAAACAACCTTCAATAGTTCATTTCATCTTGCTTGCAATATACTCTGCATCAAGTGCATCCTTGGCTGATATTATCTACATAACAGAAAAGATGAAACAACACATATAGTGATTCATGGACCGACAACTGATGTTAGCAATCTTCTATTATGAATAATAATTAGAAGGATATGCAAGAAGCTGAAGAGGATCCCGAAGGGTTTGGATATAGGTTGGGAGAAGATGGATAGCATAACATTAACTCAGACAATAATTCTTAACACCTAAAAGAAAATAATAGAAGACACCTAAAACATAAAAAATTCACACTTTGCTTGATTGATCAAATCTTTGATTTAGGTGGCCGACTTCGATTGATCATGGATCTTTAATAAGATCAAGTATATCCAATTCATGTCGATCTTTGATTTGATTTGGTGTGTTTGTTGGAGCGCAGAATGAATGAATGATTTTGATATTATGGCATATGATAAATCACTATCAACAATAATGGCAGAATGAATAAATGATTTTGATATTAGGTTTTATGATAAATCATCTATCAACAATAATAGATTTGATAAAAGTTTTGTTTATGAGGTTGATTTAGATTTAGGGGTGATTGATTTAGATCTATAGTTCTGTATGTGTGACTGTGTGGGATCTTCGACATGGAGAAAAAATGGATGGTGTGTGTGTGTTTTTTCACACAGTAGTTGTGAGAAAAAAATGGAAAAAAAATAAATGTATACCATTATTTATACCCGTGGTTACATAACGCGATTTTAAAAAAAAAGTACGTTTAAGAAAATTGCGTTCCGCCCAAAAATGAGGTAAATAAGGCAACAAATGAGATTTTTTAGCAAATATATATATACATATACGTATATATATACATATATATATATATATATATACTTATATATATATATATATACATATATATACATATAATATATATATATATATATATATATTATATATATATATATATATATATATATATATATATATATATATATATATATATATATAT
>JANFOE010002972.1:0-37316 GCA_025667525.1 Glebionis coronaria
GTTGTAAATAACATGAAAGGAAGTGGTGATGCTCGTCCCGAGTATCTTTTTGATACATAATACAAAGATACACGATAGCTCGCTACGAGTAACATTTTGATACATGATCTACAAAGATACATCGTTTCTCGACGTGATTAACTTTTTGATACATAATATACAAAGAAACGCGGTACCTTGCTACGAGTAACATTTTTATAGATAAATATAGATGAACATACACATAATACATAACTTCCTACACTAACTTATTTTAAGCACTATTTTACAAGAACCTCAATCTATATATATATATATATATATATATATATATATATATATATATATATATATATATATATATATATATATATATATATATATATATATATGAAACCCTTATATAGGAAGGATATATATATATATGTATATATATATATATATATCTAACTACTTTATAAAAGGTTTATGACTTATTCTAATTATAAAAGTCTTAAAAGTTTAAGCCACAAACATTTCTTTAAAAGGAAAACACTTTTGTTGCTTAATCAAAAATAAGTTACAACATACAAATAGTTATAAGTTACATCTTGAAATTAAATTGTCTTTACATTTGTATTTATAACTGAAAATTGAATTGTTTTTTGAATCTCAATTAGTAACATTTTGTCATGTAACAGTCCATTTAAACCTTTTTAAAGCCTATTTTATAACATTTTATGAAAACAAAAGATATACAGTCTATAAAGTCCACAAAATCTACAAACACAGGATGAAAAAATACCCATACACAACCCCTTTCTCTCTCTCTCTCAACCACCATCACTAACAATCGTCAACTCTGAAACGCTGGAAGCACTTAAAAGACCGGTGAATCGAACAACATTTGCTCACCGCAAAAATATAGTCATAGGGTATCCGTCGCCGCATTGCGCGGGTACCCTGCTAGTGTATATATATATATATATATATATATATATATATATATATATATATATATATATATATCAAAAACCCTTATATAGGAAGGATATATATATATATATATATATATATATATATATATATATATATATATATATATATATATATATATATATATATATATATATATATATATATATATATATATATATATACATATATATATATATACACATATATATATATATATATATATATATATATATATATATATATATATATATATATATATATATATATATATATATATATATATATATATATATATATATATATATATATATATATATATATATATATATATATATATATATATATATATATATATATATATATATATATATATATATATATATATATATATATATATATATATATATATATATATATATATATAGAGAGAGAGAGAGAGAGAGGAAGGTTAATGTGAGAGCTTTTTTAAAGTTGTAAAAATGAGAAGTAATCTAAAACACCAATAAAACATTGATACATAATCATATTACTAATAATACACCAAAATATACATTATTTATACAACTTAACATTCTATTGACTAATAAATGATGACTTAGAGTGTAACGTATTACTGATACACAATTAAAAATGTGATACACATACATCAAAATCTTAACAAGATAATATCTTATACATAAAATGGTACATTTGATACACAACCACCACTAAATAACATGATACACGATACCAAGAAATGATACAGATCACACCTTAAATCAAGATTATATATATATATATATATATATATATATATATATATATATATATATATATATATATATATATATATATATATATATATATATATATATATATATATATATATATATATATATATATATATATATATATATATATATATATATATATATATATATATATATATATATATATATATATATATATATATATATATATATATATATATATATATATATATATATATATATATATATATATGTATATACTAGCGTCGTAACCCGCCCAACGGGCAGGGTCGTTTTTTATGTCGATCTGGATGATTTTTGGTTTGTTTGTTTTTTGATTTTTTAGTTTGTAATTTAAACTTTAGTATATACTTGTTATAGTTTACACTAATGTAGGCTTTAAATGTAATTTAAAATGTTTATCTTTTAAAAAGTTTTTTTTTGTCTTTTAATGTGTTTTATTGAATGAGTATAGTTCTTTATTGAAGTTGTTTATGATTTTTTTTTATATATGTCAAATTACACATAAATATATGATCATAGACCAATAGAACCAAAATATGCTAAAATAAGTGAAAATATGTTTGGTATGCTTTATTGAGTCTTCGGGGTATAACAGATATAAAATGAAGCAAAAACGGTGACTTTCGGATGCGTGTCATTGATGTTTACACTTTTTCTAGATGCAAAAGAGATATTTATCGATGGTTATATTGGTTGACAGTTAGACATATAAGGTTTTGTGCGATTTAACTATTCTCTTAATTATGTTTGGGGCTAGCCTAGTAGTGGACGGATTTCATCACATGCCAATCTTTTGACCTACACAAATAAACGGGTGTGCTTGTTTATGTATATAGTTTTTAAAACAACATTTGTCAATATGTTATATTAGTTGGTATTTGTACATATAGTTATTTTTTTATTAAAAAGATCCTAGGTTATAAAATGCTCGTTTTTAATTAAAAGAATCCTAACTTTGGTTATAAAATTTTTTTATTAAAAGGATGTTAACTTTGCTCTCATGCTAATCTTTGAATGTACAAAAATATAAAAACATTGTTTGCTTCACTTAAAGCGCTTTTTTTTCTAGCTTTTGACTACCTTGAGAAAAACAACGAAACTTGCAGATGTTTAATGGTTAATAATATCTAAAAATGCACACGTTATTTGGTAATAATGATTATGGGTTTTGTTGTCATTCTCGATCGTAATTGTTTCAAGCTGTTTTCACATTTCTTCAACGTTCACACAACGACTCATGTTACATGTGTTTTTGCTTTATCAACAACTTTACAACCAGCTACTTCAAACTTTAAGGCTCACTAACATATTTTGTATCTTTAGTGACACATTATACATATAATAATACTTATTTCATCGCTAAAACAAACCCCATTGCTTCCTCCAATACTCCACTCTTTCAGGAAATATAATGTTATACATTAATTAGCACACATATAAGATTTTTTGTGTTTGTTGCCTTATACCTATGTATATTATTAGCTCTTATACATATGTATTAAAGGTGGCAAAATAGACGGGCGGACAGGTTTAGGCTAACGGGCTAAACGAGTAACGGGCTAAATGGATAACGAATCAAAAGGGTTATTTTTAATTTTGAGCCAAACAGGCACGGGCTAAACGAGTAATGGGCTAAACGCGCACGGGCCAGACGGTCTCGGGTCAAAAGGGAAAAAACACCTTTGATATTTTCTCCCAATAAATTCTTCGTCGGTTTTTTCGCTTTCGTCCGTTTTTACGTCATCGTCTCCGTTTTTATGTCTTTCTACGTTTTCGACCGCTTCCTACAATTTTGCTCATTTCCGTTCGTCTTTTTACGTTTTTATTCCTTATTTTACGTTCTGTTCGTAATACTTACAAAACTTAATATATTTCTAGAGGAGTTGAAGTTTTATTTTAGTTTGTAACATTTTGTTCTATAAAACGTCATTTTCATAGCAAAATGTTGGAATATTCACGTTACAAACAATACAACTTTTTACTACTTTACTTTGAACTCCAAAGACTTCAAAAAATACAAGAAGAATATATTAATTATTTATTAAAACGCAAATAATCAATTACATCAATAAATCCTAAGAGCATTCACAATGCATCAAGTTATTAAAAACTTGATGCATTTATAATGCGTAAATTATTAAATGTGCAAGATTTTAACAAAAGACTTTTAGTTTAACAAACTTTTACAAAAAGTTTTTCAAAAAGCTTGTTATGCAATGCAAAAACCTTGTCCATTATCTTTTTAAAATGGTAAAATTTTTTTGATGACTTTGCCCATTGTAGATGCTAAAAGTAACCGTCTTTCTCTTTCAAACTATATAAAATGGTTTAGAGCAGTTGGAGTCATCCTGTGGTTGGCTGATGCCATGCTATGACGCGAAAAACATCCATGGTGTAGGATTCTGTGATATGGTGTCAAGGCTCTCGCGTCGTCGACATCAGCCCATGCCATTTTTATCTTTTTTTTTAAATCAAAGGGGTATATATCCTCTATGGCAACAAAAATACTGTATGGCATCAAAAATCACCACTCCTTCTAAAAAGTTGTGTCGTATCATTTCTAGTGACATAGTTTATTTTGCTGATGTGGCATCACTTTTTAGTTATAGCACCAACTCTATTGTACAACAATTCCATGTACTCTTACAGTGATTAGATCGACCATTTTAAAAGGAAAGAAATTGCCCATCTTGGTCGGAGGAGATAAAAGATTTTGTCCATTTAGGGGGTGTTTGGGATTGTTTATTTAAAACATATTATTCATTTTAAAAATGAATAATCTGATAATCATCATTTTGAAAACGTTATTCTAGAAAATAGTGTTTGGATTTGATTATTCTGTTTGAAATTACAATAATCAGATAATCAGTTTTTTGAGTATTTGGCAAATTTGATTATTTGATTATTTGGTAAGTAAAATGAATAAAATAAACTCCATTTTGAAAAAATGAAATAAGTATTTACGCACTTACTTTTTCAAAACTCCATTTTGAAAACTTTAAAACGCAAATAATCAATTTTCTTCATTTATTATCCAAACACTTATTTTATCTTATCAATGTTTTCAAAATGAAATAAACAAATAATCTATGATATTTCGCAACATGTTTATAAAATCACTCATGAGAATACGTACTTTATTTCATAATGTAGCAAACTGTGTCACATTTATACGTCTATTTTATTTCCTAATATCATTTTTAATAGCTTAAATCCACCCGTAATTTAGTACTTGCAGATCCATTTGGAAGATCTGTACAGTCTTCTCTGTTTCTTGCAACGTGACTGATTTTTATCTTTGGGCTCCAACTGCTCAGGTAACTTTACTTCTTAAATTAATACCATCTGCCACATACGTCAAAAGGGTATAAGTAGTTTTGCGTTTTGGGCATAAGACTAATTATATTACTCTAAAAATAAACACATAAACTAATCAGATTGAGAAGTCTTTATTATATCTTGTGATTAGTAGCTTGGGGTGAGAGTGGGAATGTGATAATAGTTTTTCTTAAAGGCTTTGCAAACAAAACAAACTACATACCCTCTACTTGCCAATTGAGAACTCAACAAACACACCACTGAACGATTGCAAAGTAGGCCTTATCAGAACTTCTGCATCGCATGTCCCACCAGTCAAACCCACTATGTTTAACTACATTTCCCTCCTAAAGCCTCCTTCTAATTAAACATTGATGCAGCTACATCGTCACACCAGGAAAGATAATGGGAAAAAAGATAAGGACTAAACCAATTTCCATACACACCTCTGGTTGTAGAATACCAACCTTATGAATAATATCCTGCCATATTAGAGTTTGGATTGTCGCTTGGTGGTGATTCCCAAGCTGAGCGTCAATCATGTAAGATTCTCAGAGTTGAACCGTTCAATTTTACAAAGAAGCGAATGGGCGTGGTGCTTGCTAATACTCAGTATAGTAGTGAGTTAAGACCATCTCATATGCTACTGGGGTCACCAAGCATATTCAAATGTGGCTGATGCTCATTTTCTGTAGAGTGATGTAACATGTTCTGTTTCGTATGTCCTGTAACAAATAATGTGGGTAAAAGTGTAGTTTTATGAGAAAATTTAGAGTTGTTAGGTCTTTAGAATGTGTCATAGATGGAAACTTGGTGCCAGTAGAACATTTAAATACAACATAAAGGTTTTGAAGTCGAGATGACTGATGATATAGGCTATCCAAATAGCCCATAATAAAATGTCAAGGCATCAAAAGACCTGCTGAAAATATGTTGCAGAAGCTATCATAAATTGCATTAGACGCTTAACCGATCCTTGAATCATTATCTATGTATTCAGTAATATGTGGCAGGATTAAAATCATCTAAAAATGTAGAATATAATTGATTTGCTCAAGGTAAATCAAAGTTATAAATTTGCTAATTAGCAATCTCTCATGCTATAATGTCTGGATGGTGAGAATCTAAACATTGATGGTAGCTCAAGTGACTAAGTTGATGATGTTGATCAGGAAGATCAAAGTGCCGGCAGGGATAATGGCTAGAGTGAAGGAGACACATTCTACTGCTCCGGAACAAACCAAAGAGTATGTGCATGGACAACTGAAAAACAAATATGGTGATGCGTTTATTCGTCAAAATAATGGTAACACTGACTGTAACATTGATGTTCATTTTCATTTTTTGTTTGTTATTGCAGTTCTTTACATCAGTACGTCCAAAAGCACCCTTACAGAAGGTGCATAGTTCAGATGCTTAAAGTAGACTCAACCCCGCCTGGTTTTGTGTTCTGCTTCAAGGTGGCAATTTGGACCAATAAGCTTATTGTTGGAAATACGTTTTACGTATTAAGAAGGATCGGTCACTCCAACGATAGTTCATGTAATAGCTCGTAGTTTAGTTAATCTTCTTTACTTATCAAACAAGTCCAAGCCTAGCCTACAACATGTGTAGGCCGGCCCAAAAGTGTAAGCCCAAGCCCTTTACAAGGCTTGGGTATATAAACCCTCTCCTTTGATGGAGAGGGGTGTGGTTTCATTATTTTTCACATAGTAAACATTACTTTCTCTCTCTAGCTTTGTGTGAAATCCACCATCTCTCTATCTCTTTCTCTCTCTAGAAACATAAGCAAGATTTACAATCCTACAAATGGTATCAAGAGCCATAGGATGATTGTATTGTTCATGTGTTTGTGTTCTTGATTCATACGCCATTTTTGATCCATTTTCACACGTCCAAAATTTTTTTGTGTTTTTGATGGTTTTTTCTTGATACAAATCTTCTACATAGTTGTGGTAGGGATTTGGTATAGTTACTTTGGCTAAAAACACAAAATTTTTGGGTGTTTTGATCATTTTTTGGCTTAAAATCACGAATTGGTTGAGTTTTGTCCGAGAAAAGTGGAAAATATTCCGATCTGGTCAAATCGGAAAAGGGTTTACTTATTCAGATCGGCATTCCGATTGGTTGGTATTCAGATTGGGCATTCCGATTGGCATTCAGATCGACATTCCGATTGGTTGATATTCATATTGGGCATTCAGATCGGCATTCCGATTTGTTGGTATTCATATTGGGCATTCCGATTGGCATTCAGATCGGCATTCCGATTGGTTGGTATTCAGATTTGGTACATTCCGATTGGCATTCAGATTGGGTATTCCGATCACTCATTCCGATTGGTATTCAGATTTGGTACATTCCGATTGGCATTCAGATTGGGTATTCCGATCACTCATTCCGATTGGTATTCAGATTAGGTACATTCCGATCAAGGTATTCCGATTTGGGAGATTCCGACTGATATTCCGATCACTATTCCGATAACAAAATTATTCCTTAAAAACATTTCGACTCGTGTGTAATTTTGACTTGGAATTTTTGGTTTATTGAGAACATATTTTAGGGGATTTTAACATTGTTTCTCGACTTCAACTCACAACAACAAACACATTTACTTTCTTTCATTGATCGATCAGCGTTTGTAAATCTTAACTTATTGAAATGGAGTACACATCTCTTACGGATAAGTCCATCCTCTCGGGTATGGATAATCGTCCACCAATGTTGGTGAAGACTATGTATGAGGAATGGGCTTCCCGAATGGAACTTTATATGTTGAACAAGGAGAATGGACATCTCATTTGGGCATCGGTGCTCAATGGACCATTAGATTATGGTACAGTGACGGAAGGTACAACTACTCGTCCTCGCACAACGGGTGAGTTGACTGGAGATATGAAGATTCAAGATAAATGTGATAAGTATGCTACAAACATCATTCTCCAAGCCCTTCCTCCAGATGTCTACAAACTCGTCAGCAAACATAAGGTTGCCAAAGAGTTATGGGATAGAATTCGGGTTCTAATGCAAGGCACCTCGTTAACTAAACAAGAACGAGAGTGTAAGCTTTATGATACTTTTGATAAGTTTGCCTATGTGCCAGGGGAGACTCTCAATGATTACTATCTGAGATTTACCCTATTGTTGAATGAGCTCAATATCTATGGCATGACAATTCCTACCTTTCAATTGAATACCAAGTATTTGAACACTCTTCCTTCAGAATGGAAAAAATACGTGACGGATGTTAAATTGGCTAAGGACTTGCATAACACCAATGTGGATCAACTTCAAGCCTTTCTTCAACAACACGAATGCCATGTGATCGAGGCTCGGTTGTCTACACCTCAAGTTCATGATCCACTTGCAATGTATGCTTCTCAACAAAACATGGCTTATACTTATCAGCAACCATCATACTTGCAGCAGACACCACCACACAACTATCAGCAACCATCTTATCCACCACTAGTGATGCCACAGCAAGCATTTCAACAAGGTGTTCATCAACAATCTTTTCCACAGCAACCACCATATCAGACATCACCATCACAAGCCAACACTTCTCCATTGGGCTATACTCCTCAGCAAGGATATTTTCCAATTGAAGCACAACCAGCACAAGCTTTCTACTCTAATGAACTTCCACCAATCGAAGCACCGGTCTTTACACCAAATGATACGCCAGCTGATGTTCTAAACCATCTCACAGCCTACTTGTCAAAACTTGTTGCAACTAGAGGATTTCCACCAACTAACAATCAGCTCCGCACCTCCTCAAATCCTCGACAACAAGCCACTGTTCAAGATGGTCAAGTGATGGTGCAACCTATTCAGGGAAGGCAAAATTCATATGGACCTCCTACAAGGACTGGGAACAATCAAGCTGTGAATTCTCAAGCTAATGGAAATGGAAGTCCTAGTGGTCCTAAAAAGGTTGTGACTTGCTACAATTGCCGAGGACAAGGTCATATGGCTAGGGAATGCACTCAGCCGAAAAGGAGGAGGGATGATGCATGGTTTCGTGAGAAGATGTATTTGGTTGATGCTCAGTCTAAGGGGAAGATTTTGGATTCAGAGGAGTTAGCATTTCTTGCAGACCCAGGGGCAGCAGATACTGAAGGCATCGCAGTCGTCTCCACTTCTAATGCAGCTTATCAAGCGGACGATCTTGATGCATACGATTCGGATTGTGATGACATTCACTCTGCCCAAGCTGCTCTCGTTGCTAATCTCTCTCACTACGGTTCTGATGTCATCAGTGAGGTACCAACCACATCTAATAATATTGATGGTAACCAACATCAAGTTGGGCATGAAAATGACAACCTCGAACAGCATTCGGGAACTAGTAACTCAAATGATGTGGTACCCAATCCAACACATTTGAGTGAACCTCAACCAAATGCTACGACGGGTATGGAATCTTATGCTCAACATGATTTGGTCATGGTGCCTAAACATATTATTGATCAAATGCATATGGCCCTCAGACAATCCGTAGATACGAATTCCACCCTAACTGCTGAGCTTGCGTTGCATAAAGAAAAGGTCAAAACTTTTGAAATGGTCCCTCAAGAAGAGAAAATAACATGTTCTGAATTTGACCAATTTCGTTTTGAAAAGATTGAACACTTGAAAGAAATAGAATCATTAAAAGCTAAACTTTCCAATGAATTAAAAGAAAAAGAGTCGGTTGTCAATGATTTTCAGAAACTTAAAATGGATTTCGAAACTCTCGAGTCTAAAAAGGTTGAATCGGAAATTAATGCTACCAAACTTCTTAAATTCAAAGAACAACAGCTTTTAAAACAATACGCTTCCACAGAAAAGGTTCATCTTTTAACTAAATCATTTAAAGAATTCGAACTTAAGCGTCTTCAAGATTTACCACCTAATCCTGGTTATGCAAAACAAGCTCAGGAATATATTCCCGGTCTTTATGATATGACCATAATTGGCAAATCGAAAGAAGCACCTTTTGTTCGTAGTACTGAGGAGACACAATCACTTGGGGATGAAACTCATTCTAAAATGCTTTCAAAATTCCATACAATTGATTATGATCAACATAACAAAGATCAATTTTCGAAAAAGACACGCATTCGCTTACAAAAGGAATTAGCAGAATTAACAGTTCTTGTGCCCCAAAGTTTGTCAAATGAAAATCTTCCTAGTACGTCTCCTACACTCGTCAAAAAGGATTTAACGAAGTTAATTCCACCGGTAAGTAAGGCGTCCGTTAACTTAAATACGGTTCACCAACACTTAGCCGATTTTGACAAGGTCATTTTGGAACGTACGACGGCCACGGCCATAACGGAAGGTGAATGGAACTTTGAGCACACTAGAGCTGCGTTTCGAGATGAAATTGTTCCGTTTGTAAAGAATGTTAAAGCTTGTCTTAGTAATCTTGATCAAGATTTGTATTTGGAAATAGAAGAAGTTAAACGTGTTTTCAATGAAATGGATGATGCTTATGAAAACAGTTTACTTGAAATAGAACGAGTTTCACGCCAAAATGATCAGCTTCTGAAGCAAGTGATGTCTCATGATATAGTTTCTGTCTGTGTGAATACAAGTGTTGATAATGATTCTATTGTGCATAATGTTGAATCTGTGGATAATGTGGTAGATAGTACTTGTCACGAATCTGACGCTGAATTTTTAAAGCTTCAAGATTCATATTCTTCGCTTTCAAAACGTTTTGATGAGATTCAAACACATTGTATTTCGCTTGAATGCAAGCAACAATTTATTCAAGAAATCTTTGAAACGTCATTCGAAGGTGTTAATATCGATGATGCAAATTTTGAAAAGAATTTTCGATTGAATTTACAATCAAAACAGCGTCAGCCAAGTGACAAAGTTGCTAACTCTTTGCCGATAGAAATAGAGAAATCTAAGGAGCTTAACTGAAGTTACAAGAAAGTGCATTGTTTTGTCACTTTGATGCTTTTCTCACTGAAGTTGAACCTAAGACATGGCAACAAGCTTTTACTCAATCCTGTTGGATAGAAGCTATGCAAGAAGAACTTAACGAATTCATACGTCTTGATGTTTGGGAACTTGTCCCATGCCCGGATCAAGTGCAGTTACTCACTTTGAAATGGGTTTACAAGGTGAAACTCGATGAGTTAGGCGGAATATTGAAGAACAAAGCTCGACTAGTAGCTCGTGGATACAAGCAATTATTGGGCATCGACTTTATGGAATCCTTTGCACCTGTTGCCCGTTTGGAAGCTATTAGACTATTCCTCGCTTATGCAGCCCATATGAATATGGTCGTCTATCAGATGGATGTGAAGACGGCATTTCTTAATGGTGAACTCAAGGAAGAGGTCTATGTTCAACAACCGGATGGTTTTGTGAATCCTAATTATCCTAATCATGTGTACAAGCTTAAGAAGGCTCTCTATGGGTTGAAGCAAGCTCCTCGCGCATGGTATGATCTTTTGTCACAATTCCTCATTACGCAAGGCTTCGCTAAAGGCAAGGTGGATCCCACGCTGTTCATTCAGAAACGAGGTAAAGATATGATTATGGTACAAATATATGTTGATGATATTATATTTGCAGCCTCGACCCAAACCTTATCGGATGAGTTTGGGACACTCATGTCTTCCAAGTTTAAGATGTCAATGATGGGCAAGGTATCATTCTTCTTAGGTCTTCAGATATCTCAGAGTCCCAGAGGCATCTTTATCAATCAATCCAAGTATGCCCTTGAATCGCTTAAGAAGTATAAGATGGAATCTTGCGACCCCGTGGATACTCCAATGGTGGAACGAACTAAGCTTGATGCAGATCCTCATGGAGTTGCCGTTGATCCGACACTTTATCGTGGAATGATCGGTACTCTTCTGTATATCACAGCCAGTCGACCTGATCTTCAGTTTGCTATATGTATGTGTGCCAGGTATCAAACTAGACCTACTGAGTTACACTTAGCTACTGTTAAAAGGATCTTTCGATATCTTAAAGGAACCATTAATCGGGGACTTTGGTATTCGAAGGACTCTTCTATTGCACTAATGGCATATGCAGATGCGGATCACGCGGGTTGTCAAGATACAAGGCGTAGCACGAGTGGAACTTTGCAACTACTAGGAGATCGATTAATCAGTTGGGCATCGAAAAGGCAGAAAAGCGCTGCAATTTCAAGTACGGAAGCAGAATACATAGCTATGTCCGGTTGCTGTGCTCAAATTCTTTGGATGAGATCGCAATTAACCGACTATGGTCTAGGTTTCAACAAGATTCCGATGTACTGTGACAACAAGAGTGCAATTGCCTTATGCTGCAACAACGTTCAATTCTCCCGGTCGAAGCATATTGACATTCGCTACCACTTCATCAAGGAGCAAGTGGAAAATGGAGTAATCGAGCTTTACTTTGTCCGATCCGAGTATCAATTGGCGGATATTTTCACGAAGGCTTTAGATCGCGCTCGAATTGAATTTTTGGCCGACAAGCTAGGAATGAGAACCTTCTCGCCTGAGACTCTTAAGGAACTAGCAGATGAAGCGAAAGAATAGTGGTGGTAAAACTATTCTCCGTATCCTTGGTGATCATTTGTATATATTGTTTATATTTTTATCCACAAAAGCAAAATACAAAAATATAAAACCATATAAAAACCATAAAAATTGAAAAATCTAGAAAAATCCAAAAATATTTTTACTTTATTTTTCTAAGGCATGTCTTTTGGTACGATAATATTTACGGCCTTAGAAATGTTGATTAATATCGACACGGCGCCATAAATAGAGTTCGTACAAAAGTTGTAAATATTTCATAAAACATGCCTAAATGGCTTGTAGTTATTTCAGACTGCAACCCGGTTTTCACATTAAAGTCAAGTATTCTTATGAAAGCTTTGGCTCACAACGGGAATTAATTTTCTCGGGCAAGGTTTACTTTAAAACCTTGTAAGGGATCAAGTTTACTTTATAACTTGGTCTAACACAAATCAATGTACGTTTCAGTGCATTTATTTGTTAAAACAAGAGAAGTCTTGTTTTTATGAAGCTATCATCTCTACAACCATAGCAATCTACAATTGGTATCTACATACTCGACGATGCGACTACTCAACCGACGACTACAGCTCTTTCAATAGAACACGGGTCAACAATTGAGGGGGAGCAATTGTCAAGCATTCAGAATCTTCGATGCCGAACGTGCCAAGCTCACTAACTGGTGTCAAGACAACAGTACCAATCGTACACGTGGTGTTAAGAGATGACTTCAGACGTGACGAGGCGACCAACATATGCTGACAAGAACCATTTGATCTTATCATAAGAGGTTCTCATCTATCAGGTCCAACCTTGTCAATTCTTTTCTAATATGGTGAATATGTGATCATGTTACAGATAGATGTCATGAAGATAAAACGGACTCGCATTTTTCTTCCCAAAACCTTTGTTAAAACTTCATTAAATCAATTGATATTAAAAACATCGATTGGGTTAATATTTTTAATATGGGGGAGAAAATGTGATTTAATATAGGATATTATCACAAATGGTTTGACTTAATGTGCTGGCTCATCTCTACATATGCGAAATGTTTTCGAATATCGTGGCATATGTTAAGGGGGAGCAAAATGGATTTTCTATATCAAAATGGATTTTCATGGTGACATATACTTACCCAAACCTCATTTAATTCACGACGATGAAGATTGTGGTGACATAAGGATGGTAGGATAGGTTAAGTCCTATGATTCTTCCAGAACCGGAGGAATCTTCCCAAGGACATTCCATAGCTAGAAATAGTAGTCCTTAGGAAAGTTGGAGAAAGATTGTGAACGTAGCTGAATGCCGACCAAGTACTTAAGTTAGCACTGGAACAATCACAACAAGGTGCTAGTTATGACGTATTGGTAAGCATTGAAGGGTTGAAGAATGAAAAAGAATTGTAAAGATAAAGGGTGTAAAGAAAGAAGCCCTCCTTACAACTTTAGGCAGAAACCGGGTCAATACATATGCTATTGAGATCATTGTTAATGATTCTTGATATTGAAGACAGACATCATGGACCCAGTGATGCAATGCACAACCCATCCCAGCTAACTCAGATATCTCTCAAAAGGTATTTGTTTTAATCACACGGAGACAACACGTTATCTATCGATTTATTCACTCCGAATAAATTGGTATTGAAATGGTGGCACTCCTCTCCAGCCTCCGATCACTAAAATCCAAAGTGCACGATCGAGTCTAGAGCCATTTGAGATCATCAAATATCTCACTAGGACACACTTTCATATTTCCTTGCTTCTTCACACACTGTGAAAAGTAAGAAAGATTTTAAGAGTCCTACGCAAAATCTTCATGATCTTGCCTGAACATCCGAGTAATACGAAAGTATTTACAATGAAGATGGAAATCCTTCTTGAGCGAATATCAAAAAGCTCATGGTAAGTGACTTGTGCGATTCTTTATGAATCAAACTTGTGATAACTGGAAAGCAACAGCTGTTTAATTCTTAACTGAATTTAAACACGTTCCAGGCCTCTACGCAATATCTTAGTGATCTTGCCAGAACACTCAGAGTGATACCTTAGTGTTCACAGTGATGAGTGGAAATCCTTCTAGTGTTAACCTCAAACAGCACTTGGTAGGTAACTTGCAAGATTCTATACGAATCAAGCTCGTGACAACTGGAAAGCAACGATGGTGCGGTTCTTAATTGAATTTCACTTGTTCCAGGAACATGAATTGACGGCTTCAAATCATGCGGATATCTTTATCCAAATGATTCACTCTTTATGTTCGCAGTCAGCTTTGGACGGTCGAATAAAGAGAACGGGTTTACCCGCGAAATCCTGTCAGGAAGTTACTTAACTGAAACTATCCGTCACGAGTACGATATCTAATATCATCCAACGGTCTTCACCGACCGGAGGTAAAATGCTACCGATTTAGAATGAAATGTTCAAAGCCATTTCGTTCGTGTCTACTTATGTTGCGGCATTTGAAGACGGTGGCGTTGCGGAATCCAAGAAGAAGTCGTCCCCGCATGCTTATACCTTATGCACTTAATATCTCATCTAATTCAAGAAAGCCTGAAAGTTAAGTCTTCCGCTGTATCGAACTCTGAAGCTTTCAAGAATTACGAAGGTATAAGTATGTGGGACATGGTGTCACGAAGAGGCGAAGATCACAAGTGATGGATGCACGAGATCAAGGCAAGAGATTAATGCTCAAAGATTGATATCAAAGATCACATCAGCATGTTCACCAGAAAAGAAAAAGAAAAAGAAAGACGAAGACTACGAGCTCAAGACAAGCATAGTATGCTGGGTTTATTTCATTATTGTAACTCGGGTAACGCCCTTGTTTGGAGTGACCTCCCTTAGGGGGAGATTGTTGGAAATACGTTTTACGTATTAAGAAGGATCGGTCACTCCAACGATAGTTCATGTAATAGCTCGTAGTTTAGTTAATCTTCTTTACTTATCAAACAAGTCCAAGCCTAGCCTACAACATGTGTAGGCCGGCCCAAAAGTGTAAGCCCAAGCCCTTTACAAGGATTGGGTATATAAACCCTCTCCTTTGATGGAGAGGGGTGTGGTTTCATTATTTTTCACATAGTAAACATTACTTTCTCTCTCTAGCTTTGTGTGAAATCCACCATCTCTCTATCTCTTTCTCTCTCTAGAAACATAAGCAAGATTTACAATCCTACACTTATGAATTTTTTGGGTTGTGTTTTGTCTCGAACCAGTTGCCATAGGAGTATAATGAGATTAAGTACTCGTGTTGTGTGCACTTTTATATCTTGGTCACTCGCATAGTCGCGTGTGCTTTATTCTCACGAAGTTCTGAAAGTATGAATGTGTCGCATCAGTCAACCCGGTTAACTTTATCCTAAAAATATTGAAGATAACCTTAGTCGTTTTTTACATATTTCGGTTGTTCGCCAATCAGGTAACTTTTAATACACTTGTGTAGAACTTACACTTAGGGTGCTGATAAACGAATGCTATAAACTTTTTGACTGCAGGTCCTAATGATTTTGTGTCTATCCATGCTGTTAAACCAAGCTTGCGGCCTTTAGCTATGACCATGTCTACTGTCTCCATTCACGTCTTTGGGTTTCTGAGGCATGGCATGGCATTGTTTCATCCATCAGACACAGTTTTCAGGCAGGTGTCTGATGAAACCTGGAAAATAATGGACGTTATTAGTAACTCACGCATTTAATTTGGAATAAAAATGAATAGGCTGAATCTGAAACCCGATAAAAAGTTACAAAGATACTCATACTATGACTAATAATCGATTTTGATGAAAATTGTATATGGTCTTGCCAGGTGAAGGAGTGTTTGGATCATGTCGTTACAGAAACAACGAATGTTTGAATCAAACTGGAAATGCATATATCATATGTATATGTAAACTACTTGCATAAATAAGGTATCTTTGGATAAAAAAAGCTGCAAAGTTTAGAGCAGACTGAAAAAAATGAACCAAGATGGATAAATTCTACTTGAAGACTATCATGATAATCAGGGTAAATTGTTTGGGTATAGTTAATCCAATTCTCAAGTGATGCCACAATATAATTAAAGATGTGTGCATATTCGTTCTTGCGTATATGTTTTGACCCCAAGCCGCATAATTGCACATCTTTCATGATTCTATAATCTTTTAAAACAATTGTTTTTGCTTGGAATAATTTGTGGCAAGGAAAGCTATCAAAGCATGCTTACGTTGTAATCACAAATACTACAGTGCTGATTGTACTCATAGTTCAGATCTTCTCCTCAATGGCATTGTTACCCAGAGACTGGAATACGAAAGGTGGCTACTACAGCTTTATTTATACTGATAACGGATGACAACCCACTGGTGGTATTATTGTACTGATAACAAGATAACACCCTTTATTCTGCTATAGATCTGTTGATAAACAACCAGTTTTATTTTAAGTTTAGAAGCTTTATACACAAATATAATTACTTTCATTTTCATCTGACATGGAGAGTATATTAGAGGTGGCATTTTTGAGTCATTTACTATTGAATTGATCAATCTGAGTTGACTTCTATCTCAAATGGGCTAATTCAAAAAAACAAGATAAAAGGGGAGCAGGTGAATACGTTGAAAGTCACCCGCAGCCTAATTTTAGTGCTTACAACTTCCTAAATGTGCTTACAATATTATCAGAATTTCCTAATCAATATTGAAATTCAAATTTAAAATTGTCATTGTTGTGAATTCGTAGCAGCTACTCCATACGTAGCTAATCACGACTAAATTCAATCAATATCCAATCTCTTTCAACTTCCTTAGAAGATAGAACTTCGTAAATGCTTGGAAGTTGGTCACCTTTTCTATAGCATCGATCCCATGAACATACTCATCAGGTGCAACCCACCAGATGCAACATCACCAAATCCTTTGTACTCTTCTGTAACTTCTTATGGATCCGCACTTTAACTTCAGCTAACATCTCATCCTCATGATTGACCAGGAAAAATGGCTTACCTGATAAAGAAATACCCATGTAGATCTTAACTGTTAGCATTAGAGTAGCACAATGAGCAACTGAATAAACTCAGTCAATAGGTTATTCCCTTAACAAAAATCTAGCCTTTTAATCCATACGCTTATTAAATCCCAATTTTTTTAGAACAGAAAAACATAGCATACCTTAAATCGAACAACATGAAACTTAAGCATACTGAAATTAAGATTGTATTTCAAGTCATGGTGCTTAACATAGTCTTTTGCGCATACACTTAAATCAAAATAAGTAGTTTGGATGTATGGTTCAAAGCACATCAAAGTATCAACTATCGATTAATTAATGTTACTTTAAAATCACAGAAAATCAGCTTGACTTTGGTACGAATTATGGAACCTGCATATCAAAAAGGTCAAAATATAGGTACTAACCTGAAGCTGATAATCGTGTAGAAAAAAATACATGATTATACACTAGTCTTTGAAACAAAATTGTTCAAGCCCTTGTCTAAAGTTACTTCAAAAAATGAATCAATCTTCACAAGCTGACTTGTCTCCCTCCTCAATTACACCCGCCCCATCACAGTTTTTTTCAGCCAGCCGTATTGATCTTCTTGTGGTGTACACACTTTGAACCGTAGACTCACAGTCCCATCACCAATACCTAGTGGACCTTGGGATCATTACATAGTGTATTCCACCAGCTCGGATCAATGATCAGACTCAGTAACTTCCCAATTTGTTGTTTAAGGTCAATGTCAAATATATCAATGGTCAGTTCTTAGCTTTGTTTATTTCCTTTCCTGAAAATGAAAGTAAGATCTATTATTACTTGATTTCAGACTGGTGGCATAAACTCTCCACTATCAGTCAAATGTTCAAATTCAATAAAGAAGTATCTAACCATCTAATAACCCCATTGATCAAGTTCACATGCTACTGCCCATGCTTAGTATGTTGCTTGTGGTTATAGTCACTAAAAGTAAGTATGTGATATTCAATAATACAACATGATTTCTGTAATAAGGAGGTATAAAATTGGAGTAGCACAGCCTACAGACGGGGTTTCCTTGGTAAACTTAGAATCAAGTTAAATATTAATTGATGAGAACCACCATCCCCTGTATCCACTCCTTAGCCTTATTTTAGAAAACAAAATGACATATACCAAAATTCAGTGATAGTAACACTCGAATTAACTAATGACAAATAAATGCAATAAATGCAATGAATTCTTAGCATTTAGTCGTGTTAAACCCCGCACTGTCTACCCCACTTACCATAGGTACCAACATGGTTGGTCGTTTCGGGCTTTTCCTTGTTGGCTTGTTTTGTTTGACAAATGAAATCAAATGAGTAACTAACCACCTAAAACTGCATTTGCAACATCAATTTCTTCTGCACGAGTTGGTCGTAAATTTTTAGTCATACTATCGACGACACAAGTAACCACATCTGGTTTTCCAGCATGGTACACTTGTAAAGAGCCAATAATCCTAAAAATTCATTTAGCACGTGTTACGTTTTACCCATTTGAAATGTTTTGACCCGTCAAGCTTTTAAGTCTCATTCTATCATACCACATTTAAAATTATAAGTAAAGGCTATTTCCAGTTTGATTTATAAGTTTCATTATGTGTAAATAACTATGCAAGTCATTGTAAAACTTATGATACGATAATTATCATTAAATACCTCTAGAATAAAATTAAAAATTTTAACACCAGCCTATAAGTTGATATCCAATTTCAGTTTCATTTTGAAGTGACTACCCATAAAACCAACAGTCACAAATACTTAATTACTGCATTTTTTGAATGCCCAGGATTCTTTGGCAATCTAAACTTATAAAATCCCAAACACCCTATTATATTATCCCTACAATAGATTTTGCAAGACTCGGCAAAATATTGTTATCTGCGTTTTGGTTATAGGATGTGTAAAAGTGTAAAACTGCAACACAGTGAGTGACACAGTTGACTGTCCTATTTGAATTTCGAAGGTCAAACATACTACTTATAATCTGGAGATACAGTGGCCCTTGTTTTTTAGGGAAGTACGTAGGCGTGAAGGACCACAAGTCCCATAAATAGGTCTACACTCAGCCATTAAGATCTCAGAATATATATGTGCCAATCGTAAAGTGGCAAATACATATTTGACTTGCCAAGTCAAAGTATAGCAATTAGTCTGAAGAAGGGTACATAGAAACTGATATGGATAACCACTGATATGACAAACAGCCTCAAAGGAACACCTAATTAACTTTTAACTCAAAACATTATTTCAAATACTGTTTTATCTGATCTTGGACTGTACATGACCAAAACCTGGTATTATTAAAATCAAATCTAATTTGTGCGACTAATAACGAATATCTTAATGCATTTTTCAAATTTGTTTAGCTTCAAGTTTGAAACCTTACCTTTATCAAACTTGTTGATTCTGCTATGGGAAATATCAGTAAGAACAACACCTGATATTTATACCTTTCTTAAAGGATAATTATATAGGCTGAATTAAGAATACATTTACTTCAAACTCACTAATACGTCTTTTTTATTTAGTAGCTTGTGATCTAGCACTTCTTTCCACCTATAACGAAGACTCCTAAAACCGAACAATCAAAGTCATAACAATTTGCAATTTAATTGAAATTAAAACTTTGAATGAATGATTAAGGCAGATGATTTTAGTAATATCAGGACGTTATTATATAGCATTAGATAAAAAATAGTATGCTTACCTTTTCAAGCATCTTCAAGGCTTTCTCACAGGTTCTTTCCTTGCTACTTTGTAACTGTCCCTTAAAGGTGCACTACATTATATATCATGCTTCTCTGCACTAACCCCACCGTATACTATCTGACTGCATAGAGGGGTTGCACTTCCTGCTTTTATACACGGGTTACACTGCGCAGAAAACTATACAACCAAAAGATGGGAACATGCAACAGATGTCTTGTTTATCCATTTTTTGTGATCAACCAGATTGGCTAGAATTATGGGCTGAAATAGAACTCAGTGATGCAATCAAAAAGTTGAGACCTGAAATTGAGAATGAGAAAAAATGGTCGATGGAAGCTCAACAACCGGGACTCATTTTAGGTTCCGAAGATTCCTGGTCACCCGCGATTTCGAGCTTTTTTCTTAGGCGGTTATCGCCTATCATACAACGGTCCCAATTGATCCCGTGTGTTAGGTTAAGAGCAAGATTTATTAGACTGGCTGGTCCACCGATTATACACAAGTTTCTGGATTCCATGATTCTTAGATGCCAAGAAGCGGAAGGATTGATTGCTTTGACCAATGACACTGCTTTGGTTAAAGTGACAAATCGATCAATCATTCTCGATATACCGAGTCTGTTTTGAAGGAATGGTGCGAGGAAATATTTTTCTTAGATGTGGGATTTGATCAGGATCAAACGCTAGGTCGCATAATTGAGAAGGAAGTTAATAAGCTTGTGATGATTAGAATTGAATGGGTTGAAAGAGTATCAACAGTTGTTTTTAGGGGTTTTGACTCTTGCAGTCGTGAATATATTAAAACAGGAACAATGGATGGAAAAACCTGAAGAAGGTTGGCAATGTCTAAATCCTTCATTGGGGCACTTGATTATTTCTGATCACAAGAGATTGCATAAAACAATGAATGTCAATACAGATTAAAAACACAATATATATCATGGTCACCTCTGACTTCAGGTTAGTGACAATATCAACCTCAATCACACCTAGAGTATTGGCAGGTCTCTGTTACTGTGGGGAGGCCTGAAGGTAGAAAAAAACGTATTTTTAAGCAAGTAAACTAATAGGAATCAAAATATAAAAACACAATATGCTTGTAAAACCGAGAATCAGGTTGGATACCGGCACCGCCAGGCTGTTCGAGGATTTCCTATGGTTTTTCTCACATACACTTGTTTTTAGACATCTATAGAGAGAAAGAAAATCAACATAAAATAGAAAATCATTGAAAATGATATGAACTCACCTTACTTGTGTCACTATAGGGTCAGGTTGGATATTTGCACCAATCAGGCTGTTTGAGGATTTCGTATGGTTTTTTTATACATACACTTGTTGTTAAACATCTATAGAAAGAAAACCAACATAAAATAGAAAATCAACACTTTAATATTTTCATCCGAAATAAACAACATTTATGTAAAAATGACGGCTTTAAACTTAAGAGGGGATGATTTGACATAACCAAAGCCTGCCAAAATTGAACAAAAAAGGACAACATTGCTACATGGTAATAGTTATGACGGTAGTTTGCATACCCTTATGTCATATGTAATAGAGTCTGTTTGTACCTTGCTTTGATGGATAATTCACAGAGAAAATACCTTGCTTTAAGGATCTAGTGTGAATTGTGCTGGCTATATGCAAGGATTAAGTTATCAGTCCTAAAACAGACATTGCAACAGAGAAACTCAACTCCCGTCCTTCACAATGGTTCACCGATATAATCAGTGATATTTTCAAGCATACTCAATGAGTTTCTGAAGCATGTATATAATAATCAACTTAAATCGCACATCAGAACCAAACACACCTGAACTTTTATATTTTATATTTATAGGTGAATCAGCAGATTGATGTAACCTAGCATTGGCTGCTGCAGTGGCCGAGTCTTCATCTTGCTTTTCTTTTGTAGCAGCAAGCTAGCAATGGAAGCCATATAAGCTTCTTGCGCCTCTTCCAAATCATCCTGCATTTTACACATCAAATTAGTCAAACAACAGATCTTGCAATTTTTTTAAACAATAGGAATGATACTTGTGCTATTTAGACTATGTCAGGAAGGTGAGCAAAGCATGCGCCTGTTGTACGGTCTCAAATACGTATAATAAAGAGTGTAATATGTCAAAAGTTATAAAGAGTGTATTTGATCAATCACAGTACCTAAGTGTTCCAGCCAACAATAGCATCATCGACCAAGACAGCTATTCCGAGTTGCCGGTTCTGTAAGCAAGCAGAATACATTTCACATATGTATTAAACTGATTAGGTGGAATTCTTTGCTGATTAATGTGACATCAGTTAATGATTACGTGGAATTTATATTGATGCGTCTAATGCTTTTATAATTTTCTTGACTGAAAAACAAATACAGATAAATCTCCTGAGAGTACATACCCAGTCGTAATAGTACGCGTTTCCAGTTAGTTGACCAGCAAGTTTATTACCCTGCTCAAATGCTTGCCACCATAAGGAACGTGCTCAGCATCAATACATAACCCAAATTCGCCCATTAATGTGGTACTTAATCTGACATTTTGTAGTAATGTAGTCAAGAAATCAGAATATTAGATCATAACCCGAACACACCATTCAAACTATAGTTTACAGTTGACGGCCCGAGAGCCTTCTCTATTACTTTTCCATCTCTATATCTTTCAAGGAATAGTGTGATTTGGGATCCTTGATCTTCACTGATCGTGTATAAATCTTAAGTATCCTGCCATTTTCATGTCACTATGTATACATAGTAGAAATATTTGCTTCTATGTACCTGGTTGTTGCAAAAGAAGGAATAAAACGTGGCCGTGGTGGTGGTGACGGGTGGCCAAGATAACTCACCCATTGTATTTTACTGCTCATTGTTCTCCTTAAAACCATTACCTGCTTAACTGTTGTCCTCATGCTTAGATGAGGCCAGGACCTCAAATGCACCAATGCACGGTTCTCAACCTCAGCTGGTTGCAGGAGGTGGTAGACCTATCCATCATTATGGGAAGTCTCAAGACGGACCTTCAGGAGGATCAAACAGATACCCAGTGAACGTATACTGTAACATGTATCATTACTATTGAAGGATTTTCCTGCAATAAAACCTAACTATTATAATCGTTCTCGAAGTAGCAAAATATTCAGAAAATTATTTTAGCCAATATTGTATGCACATAATCGAGGCGTTTGTCGGAATCATCTAATTGACCGTCATAAAGTTTACTGTCAATTTTCATTTAGTTACAAACTGCAACACATGAAATGCATTCGAGTCTCTGTGATACTTGTTCCTACCACAGAGCAAACACCCATACTTGTAAAATCACTTCGGTCACCAAAGTTAACTAATAAAATGGGCTAAAGGAATAAAATGATCATATGATTAATGAACCGAGAAACAGCAGCACGCATTATCTCACCACCCTTTCTGCGATACGACTTTGCTTTCTCAATAATAGGGACTACACCAGCAACAACTTTCTGCTCCTCTGATATAAAATTATAAAAGCACTGACCTTGCCAATGGCCACCGCTTTGACCTTGAATACCCATTTTCTACATTAACTGCACCACATGAATGATGTTTACTTGTTAACAAAAAGGTTGCATATGGGACATAACTACAATAAATTACAATAAGTTAGAAGAGCCAAACCTGTATCACCGCTAAAAGGAGGGTTTACTGTGGAAGGTCTTGTAACATGCTCATCCCATTTCCCTTTGTGACAGAACAGGAGAAGCACAAGATCTATAAAGAATGAAAAACCTAGACTTATGCCTAAAATAGCTTCAATATCCTGCTTCTTTCCATTGCTCTTGTTTGACGAACATATCCAATACTGCAGCAATTACGAGAACAATTAAGAACAAACACACTTACTAAAATGCATGTATTAAGGATTTTAGTAGTAACAAAAGTTACTTCTACTGATAAAGAACATAAAGTGTACAAATTATAGTCTGATGTTGTCTTTAATTCTCATTGCTAAACTATGTGATTTAGTAGGCCACTGCCCGTAAAATCTTGAATACATGTTTTCTTCTTGATCGACTCAAGATAAAAGTATGTGAACTAATTAGCATTCAGATTCAAAATGCGCATAACATAATAGCAAACCAGAATCGATAATTACACTAATACTTACATAGTAAGTAGAAACATGTTTATATACTTTATGTAGATTTTAGGTTAACCTGTGACAGTGAATGTTACACATACAAAAGAAACAGTTACCTTTATGTAGATTTATACGCCACTATTCTATTGGCACCTGCTGAAACTCCAACCACTTCAATCCCAAATACAAAAGCATACATAAAAGTAATCAAGCATAGATGTTGGGAATCTAACGTTGCAGGTCATATAACGGTACCTAAATGGGCAGGTTTATTAATAGGTAAAACATTTGTGCTGGTCGAACGGGTTAGACCTGGTTGACACAAAATACTAATATCCAATTGCTTTAATGTAGCCAAAATTTGTATGTCGAGTATCATGTTACAAAATCATTTGGATTTGGCCCCCATCAATCTATATTTCCCCTTTTTTAGTCAACTACTTTGGTCTGACTCATTAGACAAAAAACATATCCAGAAATGACGCATAAGTAAATAGATAGAAATGCTAAACATACCATAGTTGTTTCGATCCTTTCGGAGATTAAGTTGTCTTCAAGTTGTGATGCAAAACTAAAGCTAGTGGAGGAAGAACAGACACCTTAATCAATAAACAAAAATATGCGAATGAGGCCAAAATGGGAAATAATCATCAAGCACGACTTTAAGTTATGTAAAAAAGACGGCTTTAAACTTAAGAGGGGCTGATTTGACATACCCAGAGCCTACCAAAACTGCATATATTGCTGGTGATCGAGATTCTCATCTTTCTTAGAACTGCAAAAATTGAATATCGAGGACGATATAAACTATGATCAAAGTACAGTACCTCGTAAGCAATCTATCTCTAATCATATATCTCTGAGTTACAATGACGAAGGTGGTGTTTTACCAGATAGTCTGCAAATTTCTTTATAAGTTCATTACCAAAAACATTGATACCATTATGAAACGGATTACTATCTGTGAACTCTGTAACGAATTGAAAACACCAGGTAACCTGCTAAATAAAAACCGAGGAATGAGCATATATATATTTGGGGATGGTTCCATAGGTTCACAACTTACTTGAATCTAAGAGTTTAGTGTTAATATGATGGAGTGCTTCGATGTGAATTCTACACTGATCATTTGCTACTACTATATAATTAGTATCAAATTCTTATGTTAGTCATGCCTACAACCAGTAAATTGAAATACTAAATAGAAAAACACGAATGAGAAAATTTTAAGCCAACATTAACATCCAAAAATAATATGTTATGCTTAAAGGTAAATAATCATGTTTGAGGCATACCTTGATGGCTAAAAGACCTTACCAAAAGAAGCACGACTGATTGGTTTTATAATCTCGAAGTCATCTATAGATGTGCAATCTTTTTCTGAATGTATGGGACTGGTTTTGAGACTACGCACAACATCATCTTCAATTGAAGCATCTTCGTCGATGGTACTTGTGATATCAGTTTTTCATCATCAACCAACTCAAATAGCTACAAATAAAAGATGAAATACAACTAAATTAGTTTAAATATACTCAGAATAACATAAACAATAGCTTACATCTTTGGATGATTACCAGAAGATCCCGATTCTCGAGCCGAACTACCACTCCCTATAGTGGGAGCAGGATCCAACGAGTTATCCATAAAATACAGCTCAATCTAGGCCAGACCAGTGATCGCACCTGTAAAATACAAATAGAATAATTGGTTTACTTCTATCTAAGCACTCAGAATCATTGAAAAAGGTAAAACTGTAGGTAAAAAGAACCATTCCAAATGATTAAAAAGGTACTCATCTGTTAGTGGCTGACATCATAATTAGTAGTTAATATTTCTTTAAAACAAAGATACATACCGCACCATTCCAAATGATTATCGACATTTATTTAGAAATAAATGCATAAAATCTCATTTTTGAGATTTTAAAAACCGTTGAATGATTTTAGATAGAGAATTTTACAAAAAGTTTAGGCCATTACAAATCAACCATAAGAACCATTACAAATTTATCAAAAATCTTATAGCCCTTAAGCGAACAATTTCTGAAAAGTGTTAAAATATCCTCAGGAAAAGCAAAAGATGACTTTTGCAAGTGAGAATGCAGATAGGTTAAGCAGTGTTACCAAAGATCTTCTTTCAGGGATACTCTTAGTCCGGCCTACGAAATTTGATGTGTAAACTTGTTTTTTTATCCAAAAGTTGGAGATACAATTGGACGTTGGTCCACAGCCTTGACTTTGACGATAGCCACCACAACAAAATTAATGGTTATTTCTGTCACAGCAAGGTTCATCAGTCTTTATGGAGACTCTTATTTGGTCCTATCAACTTTGGGTTCCCAATAACTTCAGAAGTCAACAGGCTAACAAATGAGAGCAGTTTTGCCTTTGCCATCAGCCCCATAAAGAAGAACAGGCCAAGCCCCTTATCATTTGACCAATTTCAGTCGTCTTTGTAGTCACAACATTGACAGTCTCATTCACCTTGTGATCATAGTCCCCATCTCTCACTTGTTTAATTGCAGATGTATTATTAAAAAATATTCATTGAATGACAAAAAGCCACTTTTTAACAATCTAATTGTCAAAGCAGCGTTTTATCTTGGCGTAGTACACAAAATTTGGTAAGCATGTGTCACTTAATAAATAAGAATACATTATTGATTAACTTCAAAGCTTCGAACCATCAAAATTTGATAAGCTCAGCCAAACACCCCTAATTAATATGTCAAGGTCACATGAAACACAATAAAGATATGGAAATATGATACGGGATAGAAATCTTATTCACCTTAGGCTTCAACGCTTTTCAATCCCATACATACAGTACCCATTTCATGAGTCAATGAAAGAGCAGCATAACGTCCATGTTGCATAAGGAAAAGATCAGCATGTGGCCTTGTTGTAGCATTGACATCAGATGATAGACCACGGTCCAGCTCCAAATTAAATGCTGATATGACCTTTTCCTCACTATACTCTGAAAGGTGGGTTTTTATAGGAACTCTTTGAGGAGGTGCTGTTGAGATTAAAATATCAAACTACAAGATTATATAAGAAATAAGTGTTTAATCCACATTAAATCTCACAAACAACTATAATTATAATTATAATTAGAGATAAAAAACAAAAAACAGAAACAAAAACAAAAACAAAGTCATAAAATTGTTGCAGAAAGTTTTTACCAAACACTGTGTTAGCAGGGTTCCTATGTATCTGTTTGTGCACTCTCGCCTACTAATAATTCTAAATCATTAAAAGGTATACATGACCGGGTGGTTGACTTCTGCCTCTTCCCCTCCGGTTCCTGATTTATAATTAAAACCAGTTATTTAAACAAATTATAAGATTTAGCGTTGTGTTTAGAGAACTCAAATAGTCGAAGATTATGTTACATGTTCTAATTTAAAAAATGAAATCCCTTTCATCTGCACGACAACATCATTAAGCCTCACCATATATCTGCAAATACAATAAACAAATATAAGATCATTAGGGTTTTGACAAAAAAAAACATACATCATTAGGGTTTGAGAAGAAGTATTGATTTATTTGTTAGGTATGTTTTTTCATATGAGCATTAGGGTTTGGATAAATCAAAAGAAACGTATCTTTAAAAACCTATATTTTAGTAATAGATTTTCATAAAATCCGAAATTGTATATGAGAAGTGATTTGAGAATATCATACGTATAAGATTGATAGTTTGTGTATGTTTTTTTATAGATGTTATTATTAAAGTTTTTGATAGGAAATCACAAATAATTAGCTAGCATAGTTGGTAAAGGTATTTGTATTTGAATCAAAGGTCACGAGATCAAATCTTGCCATGGACATGTCTTTTTAAACAAAATCCGAAATTTTCAAATTATTAAACCGGACCGGTCCAGACCCGGCTCGTCCCAGACCTTCAAAACGCAGTTTTTAAACTTCATTTCAAAACGCAATACCAAACCGCGATTTCCAAAAACTGCGATTTCAAATCGGAATTTCGTAGAATTTGGAGATTTTCTAGGGAATTATGGAATACTATTGGCTAAAAGATGTGACTAGGATATGACTGGATTAAAAACTGTGGTTTCAAATCATAATTATACCTATATATAATATATATATATATATATATATATATATATATATATATATATATATATATATATATATATATATATATATATATATATATATATATATATATATATATATATATATATATATATATATATATATATATATATATATATATATATATATATATATATATATATATATATATATATATATATATATATATATATATATATATACTAGCGTCGTAACCCGCCCAACGGGCGGGGTTGTTTCTTTTATTGTTTTGTAGGGTTTATTGTTTGTGCTTTTTTAGTTTATTGTTTTTTTAATTTAACCTTTAGTATATTTTAGTTATACTTTACGCTTAAGTACGTTAAATTTATGTTACAAAAATTTATAAATTTTAACTTCAATCCAAATTTAAATAAAAATTAATTGAGGTAGCTACGTCGCAATTTCTGAGCATTTTTAAAGTATGATTAATACTATTGAGCAAAACTAATGATCTAGGTGCAAGTCAGTCAAAACCACAACTTTGTTGTCTCACAGTCCACCTTTTCCACTAAAATATGATATTATTCAACCTTTGATTAACGACAATCGAGGTAGATATGTTGCAGTTTCTAAACATTTAATAAAAATCACGAACAAAACGTAATACTATTGGATTGGACTAATAGAGTATCTAATCAACAACAATAAAGTGTGTGGTCCGCCTCATAGGCGGGCTTGTTTTGTGAATATCATATACATATATAGTAGTAAAGATAAATAATTTATAAAGATATATTTCTTTATTGAATCCATTAACAACGAAAAGTAATGAATACATTTTCTATTAGAAGAAAACTTTATATGAATCGTACACAAATATTACCCCTTAAAAGAAAACAATTTCTAAATTATCATATTAATAATATTTCTAGTGTTTTTAGATTCATATGAGTAACAACTTTAATGAGAATGACAACAAATACAAAATAACATAGGCATATTTTTTAACAAAAATTAATCCTTTACAATCACAAATAAAATAAAATAAAACACCCTATACAATAAATCAGCAGTCGACACGGTCTGAATATAAATTTTAAGGTATTAGTATGTAGAGGGTACAAAAATATATTAACTATAATATAAAATGGGGTGAAAAAGATTGCGAGTTAAGGTAGCATAATTCGGGTCTAACCCACAAAAATAGAAATATGAACCAATGCAAACTTGAAATAGAATCAAACCGAACCTGAAATTGGGATTTTGGGTAATAAACGTACCGAATCAAAAATGGTAATTAGTTTTCGAAATGGGTATGGATTTGGAAATCTAACCGGCAAACTCATCTGAAAACCAAATTTATATAAATATATATATATATTTATATATTTATAATAATAACCATTAATATTTATTCAATATAATAAATCATTTTCTGTGGTTGTAATATTTTTTCTCCTATAACTTATATAATTAAAGTTAAAAAAAATATAAAAGATGTAACTGGGGTTATTTGGGTTAACGCAAAAATCAAACCTAATTATATTTGATTTTCGATTCAATCCGATTTAATTTTACAAAAGAAAGTTAGTCGAATAACTCAAGCCAAATAAACCAATCAATCCGAGAACCGAGCCGATGAATGCCCCTAATTATGAGTTCAAACTCTACAAACTCGTGTCACATACCATTAATGTTAAATTTAACAATCATTGTATTAATTTTGGATAAATCTTTCAAAAATATTTTATAATGGACTAATATGGTCATCCCTAAAAAGTGGGCCAAATTGTACGTTAATGTATCTAAGAGGGTGTTTGAGATTGCTTATTAAAAATAGATTACTCCCTCCGTCTCATAATAATAGTCCACCGACCAAAAACACGCAGTTTAATAAAAACGTCACTTTTTCAGATTTCTCTCTCTTACTTTTTACACAATGACAATTTTACCCTTAACCATTTAATTTACAACTTCTTTATTATTTATAATAACACCTTCAAGTGAGGGTAATATTGTAAACTTAATCCATATTTCTTATCTATTTTTGGGCTGGACTATTAATATGGGACGTCCAAAAATAGTAAGCTGGACTGTTAATATGGGACGGAGGAAGTATATGTTTTAAAAACGGATAATTAGATAATCATTTATTACAAAACGTGGTTTTAAAATATAGTGTTTGGACGTGGTTATATTGTTTAAAAATAAATTATGTTAAACTTGTATTGTAAAATGACCTAAAGAGACACAGTTACATTTTATTAATTTATAAGGTTAATATGCAACTTTCTGGTATGTTTATTGAATAGACGTTTACAAATTTAATGTAAAGTAAGCAAATTTTACACTCTATATATTGATGCCACCTAACACGTTTCATCTTATCCCCTCACATAGTTTATTTCTTTATCTCCTTCAACTTTATCATCTTTTTTCTCAATCTGTTAAATGAACAACGAACTGAACTTTCGACAAAAAATTTAGTTGTTCTTCGGTCACCAAAATCTTCATCAATTAACTTGTTATGATTGAAAGTTATGTTTTTTTTCTTTTTGCTCTATTTATTTGTCCTGTTAATTTCTAGCAGAAGAAGATGATGTGTTATTGTATTATGGTAAGAAGATGATGTGTTATTAATATTATGGTATATTGGTAATTTTAGTCGGAGGATGGTAGCGTTTTCGAAAAAGTAAGTGCCTAGCTACTTTTTCAAACCTACGTCTTGAGGATGTCAAAATGCAAAAAAGTGCTTTTCATGTTGTGCTTGCCAAACACCATAAAGCAGATTATCAGATTATGCAAACGTGAAAAGCAGATAATTTATAGGTAAATCGGAGAAAATAACCGTTTTGCGCATAACCCAAGTATCTAGAAGCTTTTAAATGGAACTACTTGCGTTATACAGTTCGGATGAAAAGAGCTGCCAACTCTTATCGCAAAATACCGTTCGGCCACAGATTCAATGACCCTTAGGCCGAAACATGAGGTGTAACTACCTGAGATTATATATCTTTCCTTATTTCAGTTTAAATTTTCTTGATCTTTATTCTTTAAATCAGATCTTTCTCTCTTAGTGACAAATTATATTTATTTTCACTCGATCTTTTTGGCAGGTTAACAATTTTTGTGATGCAGCTGAGAAGAGGTTGAGTGACAGGCAACAGCAAGAATTTTTCAAATAAAATGGACCCCGTGCAATGGCTATATCTCATTAAACATGAAACATGCACATTAAAACGGTTATTTCCGAGTAATTGGTGTATGCTTGAGTTAAACTTTTGGGATTATGTACTAATTTGAAGCATTAGCCAATGTTTTTCCTCAATTTAGGTTACATTTTATTTGTAGAAAACATAACTTTGATCAATTGTACAATTTAAATTCCCTTGCTGGAAGTTTTCGCCTAACATGCCTTATGATGTTAATTTTTACATCCATTGTGAGTCCGTGCTACTCAAACCTTCACCTCCCAAGCGCGATGGACCTCTGGGCTCGAAACAATGGAAGAATCTTGTGAACTCAGAGCTAAGGAACAATCCCGTGGACTCGAAACTAAGGAACAATCCTGTGGACTCGGAACAAAGGAACAATCTTTTGGACTCGAAACAAAGAAACAATCCTTTGGACTCCGAACAATGGAACAATCTTGTTGATTCAGAACAAAGGAACAATTCTGTGGACTCGGTACACAGGAATCATTCTGTGGACTTGGACCAAAAGAGCCATGTCGTCAACTCAAAGACCACCTGATGGACTCAAACAGAGGGGCTCGACCCATGAATTCAAACCGGAATATGGACGGACCCATGAACCAGAACCGGAGTGGTGGACATACTAATTCGAACCAGATGGGTGGCCACGTTAAAGTTTCACTATGAAAACTTTATAAATTATCATTTGCCAAATAAATTACTTATAATCTTGAAAAAAGTAGACATGAGTAACTGTTTATGGGTTCCTTTTTATGTGTCTGCTTGCGGCTCGTACGAACTAACCAATCCCATCTTATGTTCCCTTGCCTTACAACCCCAATTGCCTCAAGATAATGCAACACCCCTGTTTATAGAACTCCAACACAAAGGCAATAACATTGCATAAAAATAATAATCGGATGAACAGCAAATAAACAATAGGCACAAGAAAGATAGTCAATTTTCAACAACTTCTAAATTTAAGTGGAGAACAAATATAGAACTTAATCATTTGTCTATTTTTACTCTGAATTTAAGCGTCTTTAATCTACTCACAAAATTTTATACCGACTACGTAATCCACAACCATACTAACACAAATCATTATCTATTAAAATAACAACCGGTATGTTACAGAAGAACTCTGAACTTAGTGGAGAAGAATTCTGTGAGCTCAGGTGTCCATTGGTAGAAATCTCGCATCTGCCTCTAAAAAATTTCAGGTGTATCAAAATAAAGGCCATAGACGCGATAAACATGTGAAGGTGCATATGGTAATTGATGAAAAACTTTACATATATACATATATGCTAAATATCATACTACAACAAAAGAAGTACACATCATTTAACTACTATTGACATACTCCATCTGGTTGATGCGAAAGTTTCCTTTCACCAACACCAGTTCCATCCGCAGAATTCAAGTTACCCGGTTGATCTTTGTCAGATTCAAATTCCTCATCCTGAACTTACAGTAATACATAAGAGGCGACTATTACAGTAATGCAATAACGGAACAATCACATATAGTTTAACATTATATTTGTTCACAATATTCAGCAACAGCATGTTAAAAAAAGGGGACACGAAATCAGAGAAATGGCAATGGTATACTCTTCATCTTTCTCTTCATTTTCATACACAAAACCAAATAACCCACCACCCACAACCACCACCATTACCACTACTAAATTATGGATGCTTCCTAGTGATGGAAATGACAACACTAAAGGTAATGGTGGAAGGTTTTGTTTCTCTATTTCTATGTCACGGGATTCGGCTGATGCATCACCTGCTTCTAAACCACCCAAGAAGCCTGTTTTTCTAGTCCGTATTTCTTGATTTTACTCCCACCTTTAGAAGAGCTTGTAAATTTCCATGTAATATATTCATACTTATGTTTTGTTGGCAGTGAAAAAAACCCTTTTGTTTAGATAATTAGATTATTACAGTAGTTAATCTTTTCTTTTGACCACCATATATACCTCTCCTGATGACATCTCCAAACATTGTATCAGCACATATATCACTGATATCCAAACAGATTGGGAATTGCAATGTGGGCACAATATATCACTGATATTGAAACTGCTTATATATCTATCTGAGTAATATAAATTGTTGTAGGAGGTGTTTGGAATTATAAAAATTGTTGTAGAAGTGCTATGTCTCGACTCAAAGAACAGAAAAAACAGTACAAACCATCAAACAAACACCCTTTTAGCACATATGTGGAAAAAAAGCGCGTGAATTTTTGTATTTGCATACGAAGGTTTGAATTATAGGTTTTTCTACTTTAGGTTCTTCGCGGTGTATAAAAACCAAAAGCACAATGTACATCTAATTCATAGAGTATGCACACCCGTAACTGATAAGCTGCACTCGTGACTACGACTACCTTAACTACTAATGTTCCTAGGGAAATAAACATCACCACTGGCAGATTAAAAAATGAGGAACTTAAAAAAACAATTGAAATAAGTGTGATGCTTACATGTAGCAGCATCCACACCCGGTGCAGAAACCACACACTCAGTTTGCAATCTGTTATCGTCTCCTCTCCCATCTCGTAAATCTAGATAATATAATGAAACTCGATATCAAAACCACAATTGAAAAATTAATATATTTAAGACCTGTGTTGGAACAACTTAAGCAAAAAATGTCCATACCAATTGCACTCCACAAAAGTATGCACCTCATCAATGGCACACTTCAAAGCCGCAAATGGCAGCCACCAATCCGCAGCCGCAACAGCCACTTCACTAACAACCGCCGCCATATTTTCCGCATAGGGTGCCTTCAAGTAACAAAAGGAAACTAAAAAATGACCAAATTAAGTCAAAACATATGATAATTCAACATCACCTACTGATAATTCATATCTCTAGTCCAGCATAAGTTTTTTTTCTCTGGTACCCATATATCTGATATCACCAATTATATTACTGTATAAGATTAGTCAATCCATTTGTGGAGTTGGAATCAGATTTTTTATACCCACTTGCCAGAAGCTAATCATCTGCTATTTGAAAACCCGTAATCAGATAATAACTCATAACAAATACCCAAAAAATCTAAATAACATCTATTATTATGATACAGACGAACCATTTACCTTTGCTTTTCTTACAATTCCAGCTTCTTCGTTTGGTTCAGCTTTGGCTGCAGGCGGTGGCACCGTTTGCTCTTCTGCTCGTACAATATATCACCAAGCTGAAGTGAGACCTGGATAAAGGGTAAACGTGTAAAGAACCATTCCAAGCATTCGAAAGTAAACATCACGAACTGGATAGGTGACATAAGTGAATAGACAGATTGGGTTAAATTATTTAGTGGTGGTTCTTTTTTCAAGAACCTCATGTTTTGTAACTAAGTCTACACAAACCTGCTTCATAGGAAAATATCGCTCTCCTAATGAATCACATGTACGTCCCAGTTTTGCTTCTCAATCAACAACAAATTGCTTTAGTAAAGGGCAACACTATAACCTGCAAATTTCACATTACCTAATTCTCTACTTTAGAGACTCTAACTTCTCTACTTTATCTATCCCTATCATTGCCTTTTACTTAATTCTCTACCTTTTTGCTATAAGGTCAAAAAATTCAGGATAGTACCTAAACTTTTAGTTTAGACACTTTCGATACGTTTTGCCCAAAACAATATCAGAACATTCTGTATCTTTAAGAGCTAAAAAAGTTCAGATTAGTGTCAATAGGGTGTTCCGATTAAACCTGCACTTTAAGCATTGTTGTCAAGACAAGGCATTGTGTAGAGTGGTCGAACGGCCATAGGGTAACGGTGTAGTATATAGAAGTCAGTGTCATACCTACAACCAATGTTGTTACGAAAAAATGTCATAATCTAAGAAACAGAGTAAGTAAAAGACATCGCCACATTGTCAACTCCAATCTCCAATTCAATCACCTAATTTAGCAATCACACAATATCTTTTACCTTTTTTTTACCCAAAACTCATCACAGAGACTTCTCCTTCTCTCGAATAAAGTGCCCTGCAAATGACACATAAGGCATAACTTGTAGTTAACATCAGAACATGGATTTCTTTCATTTGCTTAAACCGCCATTCAAGACTTCTTTGAAACTGTTTACACCAAGGCTATTGATACCTGAAGTAGGGTCCTTATCATCATTTATGCTATCACATTGGTCAGGAACTTAGTTTTGAAACTCCTAAAATAGCCATAATATTAATGTTAAAGGCATATGAATAAAAAGGCACCCTATAGAAAACCTGCAAGTATTTCAGGGTTATTGATATAGGACTCTCCCCTGTTTTTGACTCGTTATCTAACCTAATATATCTGCACATATTCGACCATAAAATTACGATAGCTATAATGGATTTTCACAATTACCTCCAGACCTTCAATTCCACCTCCTGTAAACCATCTAACCTTTTAAGTATCTTTTCTGTTAGTCAAAATTGTACCATCCATAAGGGTTTTCCAAGCTATACTTTAAATTCACGTCATAATCTTATCGATTATCATGTTTTAACACGTTAAGGCTACGTTGTTAATATAAAAGAGATTAATATGATCAAGACGGGACTTAAAAACCACATTAGGGTTTGGTGTGGCATCTTCTACCCATTTACATACGTGAATGGGTGATTAATTTGGGTAACAGTATTAAAGAAAGAATTAAAACCGAATTAAAAAAACATATTTTTACCTTCGAAACTTTCTTCTTCTTAAAAAATTCCATGACTGTTCTTTAAACCCTAAACGATTAAATCAATCAGCCGAGTACTTGAGCTACCTGATTCTAAATTAGGGTTTAAAGTAATCAGCAATTAAATCAATCAGCCGAGTACGAATGAACGGATTCATCACAACCTTATTAAACACGTGATGTCGTTTAGGTTTTGGGATAGTGAATGTTTTATGTGATTGATGTGACTATGACTCGATTTTGGTTATTTAGTTGTTGTGTATCGAATCTGATGGGTGTGATGAACACCAGATCTTGGTATATGTAAGAACTGATGTGAAGAAGACAAATAAAATAATGATTATAGAGAATTAGAGATTGTGACTGCTGGGTTTTTTTAGTTAGGGTTTTTGTGTGTGTTTTGTTGGTGTGTTTGTGTTTTCACTCCGTTGTTGTGGGGAAAAGAATGAAAAAAAAAAGTGTATAGCATTATTTATACCCGCGGTATGAAAACGCAATTTTGTAAAAAAACGCGTCGCAAAAAGTTGCAGCCCGCCCAAGATGAGTTAAATAAGGGAAAAAGTGAGATTTTTTAGCAAATACTCAAATTCTATTGGTTAAAAGAAGTGACTGGGATATGACTGGGATTAAAACTGTGGTTTCAAGTCATAATTATACCTATATATAATATAGAGATATATATTATGTATATAATATATATATATATATATATATATATATATATAAATGTACATATATATATATATATATAATATGTCTATATATATATATATATCTATATATATATATATATATATATATATCTATATATATATATATATATCTATATATATATATATCTATATATATATATCTATATATATATATATATATATATATATATATATATATATATATATATATATATATATATATTCATATATATATATATATATATATATATATATATATATATATATATATATATATATATATATATAT
>JANFOE010002973.1:0-17889 GCA_025667525.1 Glebionis coronaria
TATGTAAAATTACAAAGTTTGTGTTGATTTAGAATTGTGTAGATACAAACTGGGACATATAAAACAAATTTGACAAAAAAAGTTAATTAAAAATGTGTTTGTTAAAATTGCTCAGCACGTGTTTGTTTATATGTCTAAATAAAATTGTATAAGTGATTTGCTATATAAAATTGTCAAATTGTCTACTGTATATAGCAAGCATTGTAAAATTGTAAAAATATCTACTGCATATAGCAAGTCTACTTTTACAAGTAAACTGATTAAATTAACAATTAGCTCGAACATACCTCATTTTATTTAAATATGGAGAGGATATTTGGCCCTATCGTTATAGTGTGTTGAGTAAGTAATAAAAGAACCATATACCAGGTAATGTATGTTAATCGCATATATATGTATGCTGGTATCACCTCGTCGTTTTTTTAGCACTTGTAGTGATATACCAGGAAATTGGAATTGTTTGTCTAGAGCCTCAAACGTGAATGTCGTTAGAACCCAACGACCTAAATTTATATGTGTACCACATGAGTACTATTTAAAAAACATCTCAAGAATATGGTTTACATACATGTGGGTGGTAAATATATTCTTTATGCAGCTCATACTTGGAGAAGTATTTGATTCCCTTTGTTTGACTTGTAGAAGAACACTCGAGTTACAGAGTCTACGCCAGCTGAAGACAGTGTTAATAAACAGGACTAGGTGTGTCCGACTACATGTGTCCATAGAGGATATAAAATCAAGTGTGAGGGCATATGTTTATTATCATATAGGGTATCGATTGGTATTCTTTAGGGCATTAATTAGTAGTATTTCACCATCTGTGTGTTATCATGAAGCTGTTGACATGGGTATAAAATGAAGATACCACTAATATCAAGACCAACCGAGCTACCTTCTGTTGTTATGCATGTTGCTGCCTCTGCAGGTATATATTATCATCATTTTAGATTTACATTTGCTACTTGTGCTCTATTTATTTGCTTTCGTGTTTATTTTATTCAGTTTCAGCTACTATATCAATTAGGCAATTCAATTCACTGTAGGTACTAGGTAAAAGCGAATACAGCTTACATGTTACAATTTATAGGTTTTATCCGCTATAAAAGGTTTTTTTACCGCATGTTTGTTATCCACTCAATAAATTGTATGCATAAAATTTGATTTTTAAAAAGTCACATAAGGTATGTATGAATAGCATATCTTATAATCACATGATGTCTTTGTTCGGGCTTATATAGCCGGTTATGACTTACTTGGTTTGGGTTTATGTTTCATAAGCTCCCTTTTTGTGCCTCATTTTGAAACTTTTCGGCTTGTAAGTATAGTATTTCATATTAGGCTTATATAAGTTTCCGAAAAGAATAAAAATAAGCCACAAAAATGAGCTTATTAACATTCAGAAGGTTACACTAAGGTTATTTTAGATTTAAATGTGAGAATATTAGTGCATCTGTTTGGCCATATTAGTGCATCAATTTGCGTGTACACATCATCTGTTTGGATATTTTAGTGCATCTATTTACGTGTTTACGATTTGAATCGAAATTGTAAGACTGGTTATTGCTTTAGCTACTGGGCAGAAGAGATTCAGTGCCTCTTTATGCAAACTTGTTGAAAAGTATGCTAGAAAATTGGCAAGTCGAGGACTTTTGACCACGGCTATGGAATATTTGAAGCTAATAGGCAACGAGGATTTGTCTCCTGAACTTTTCATATTAAGAGATCGGATAACCCTTTCATCTAAACCAGATATGTGCTTAAATTCTGATTTTTTTAAAAACTGAAGTACCTTCTCTTTTTAACGTTTTACTTAGCAAATTATGTTCACGCTCAACCACAAATGCCACTGTATGTAGTGCAAACCATCAAACTAAATTTGTTTTCGAAACTATAGAAAATAATTATTAATGTTTTCGGGTATCAGTTCAAAACTATTTTCGGGCATCAGTTCAAAACTGTTTTCAGGCATCAGTTCAAAATTGTTTTCGGGCATCAGTTCAAAATTGTTTTTGGGCATCAGTTCAAAACTGTTTTAGGGAATCAATTCAAAAATGTTCTAAGGAATAAGGGTATCGTGAAAAGGAACATCTGTTGTAAGAGTGTATTAGACGGAATTAGTAATTTTAGTTCTAAATCAAGGGATATTTGGTATAATTAAATGATTTTGAAGTAGGGATGAGCATTTGAACCCAAATCCCGAAACTGAACCGGAACCGTACCGATTCCCGGTACCCGAATCCCGTTCGGTACGGTACCAGTACTACAAAATAAGGTGAAAAAAATTCGGTACCACTAATTTGGTATGGGACCGATACCAAATCGGGAAATTCCTGAAAAAATGGGTAAATCCCGACTTCCCGGTACCGGTACCAATATCCGAATCCCGTTCGGTACGATACCGGTACCGGTACCATAAATTTTTGCTCGAGAAAAATTCGGTAGCACTAATTCGGTACGGTACTGGTACCGTGCTCATCCTTATTTAGAAGGCTGTAACAGTGAATATTACACTTCGGGTGACTTTTTAGCCTCTTTATTCTTTTTTGCCCTTATAACCCGTTCCCTCTTAATATATGATTATTGAGATTCTCAACCTTGGCAATGTGTTAACTGTCCATATGGTTCTTTGGAACCTGAAGATGCTAGAATGAGGGTGTGCATATTCAAACGCAACTGTGCATTCTATTTTAGCCCAGACATTAATATTCTAGTGGTCACACTTCTTTAACCTTTATAGTTTTTTATATGAGAGGTTAACATCTTCATCTGTTAGTAATGTATTAAGGAATTACTTATTTGTTAGTAACTCGTCAATCCCATTGTTAATAATGCATTAAGGAATCAGTTTAATATGTTTAGTGCGTATGTATGAAGGTTGTATTAGGGCATCGATTTACTATTGTATTAGGGAATCCAGTTCCAATTAGATACATTAATAAGATTGTATTAGGTAAATTAGCAATCTCATTATTCAAAATATTTAATTATTAAATAAAAAATAGCATCGAGTATCATGAAAATATAGCATATGTTTAAGAGTATTAGTCTCTTGTTTTGTTTAATGCATATGTGTGAACTATATTTTCACTCTTTTGTTTAAGAGGGGCATATTGATATGTTGCAGAAACAAAACATCTGCAGCTGGTGTGAATGTGTGAATGTATAAGCGTCGTTTATAGTAGGTATTGAACAAACAAAACCTCGTAAATGTTTTGGGGGCGAGGCACATATTGATATGTTCCAGAAGCACAAGGTAAAATATGGAGTAAAACATGAAGGTAAAACAATTTTCTCTAGGCAGTGAGATGGGTAGTGATAGACTAACAGTATACTCGTTCTGACTCGTAGATGGACCTTGAGTGTTTCTTTTTTGAAAGTATTCTTTTAACTACAATGTTTATTGATAAAAAATTTTCAAATGCTGGTGACATTTTAATATAAAAATGTTTTGCAAGTGACAGACAATTTCCATCTTGGCAACATGAATTATGAGGTTGCTTTTTTGGTTTAGGCCTTAGTGACACCATATTACTCGAATCTGCGTATCTGATTAAGGATAATATTTAACATTTAACATAGGTTCCTGCATTTGTATTCGAGAGATTCGCTAAGCAAATGCAGGTATTTCAAGGGTTTTTATGCCGACTTTTGAAGGTTATACTGTTCAACATGTAAGTTTTTAGTTTGGATTTTTAGAAAGATGGTTTTGGGATTGCTTCATATCCTTCTAATGCCCGTGTTTGTAATAAGTAGCCTTAAAAAATCACTTTGTGTTTGGATTTCTTATTTCATGAATATTGCAATAAGAATATTTGAAAAGTAGAGAGAAAAGTGTTTCAGATCTGAAAAAAATAAGCAATCGACCATAAAAAAAATAAGCAATCGACCATGTAAAGTTATATGATTTTGTTGATATGTGTTACTAGTGTTGGAATTAGCTGTGGAAGTAGTATGCACATATCAGTGGCCGCATTCACATGGTAATCGATCTTTTGAGGTGTACTGGTACTGCATTAAGTGTTGTAATTGGTTTTATTGGGGCTTGTATGCCTGGTAATAAATAGTAGCTTTCCTACTTATCTGTCTTTCTAACCCAAAAAACCAGTTAGGTATGTCAAAATACTAGAAGCTTTTTTAGCAGCTTAATTGCATCCGTTTGAGGCACTCTAGGGCATCCATTTGAGGTACGTTAGGCATCCGTTTGAGGTACTTTACGGAACCTGCTTGTATTATAGTAGGGAATCCTATATATTTAGTTCCAAGAATCTTAATATCCGCTTTAATAATTTATGTTCTTGTTGATTTTTGGAACAGATTCCTATATTTAATAAGTCAGCTAAGGAATAGGTGAAGGCTATCGAGCAAGTTAGGCAGGCGGTTTCCATGGATTCCTATAGCAGAAGTCGTGACAAACTATCACCTAATCCTTGTACTATGATATTCTGTATAAAATAGATTACTAATTATATATTTTAATATTTGTAGTGATCATGTACATCAAAATCATGTCACTGTTAAAGTAGAGAGTGTACTGTCCAGTCATGGTAGTGTGGTATCGATATACACATTCTTATAGTAACTGTGTTCATGGGAGTCTTTGGTTCTATGCATTTTATTACATAAAAGTGAAAATAGATATGCACACTTTAACACCCACCAAATGTGAAAATAGGAGACACCATCTAAATGATTTTTACCCCATCACCTGATATACGCTCAAAATTAATCTGATTCGTAACACCATAAGTGGTTGGCACTCATGTAAATACAAAATTCAATATGTATAACTAATATATCGTCAACTACTGGTATTTTCATTTACGTTCATGATAGGTGTGAAAACACCCATCCTTTTACCACTTATTTCTTGCTAAAACGAGACCAAAACGCGTATTTAATGTCATTTGTTTGGAATTATGCGTGCTTTGTGTGTTTGTTGTGTTTTCAGAGCCAACCGGATAAATATTGAAGAAAACATGGGATTGCACAGGTTTTATCGAAGAAAAAGACGAAAAGACGAAGTCTATAGTCCAAGAGATGCAAAAGATTTGAAGTCAATGGGCCTATGTGAAGATTTATCAAAGAAAAGGACCAAAGATGGAAGATTTACATATGTCGAAGAAACTCAAGTCTATTAAATGAAGAAATTAAAAGACGAGTTGAATTTATTCGTTGACAAATCCCGAATCGAAATAAAAAACGTCGACTTTTCTGAAAAGACGAGAAGACAAAAAGAAAGGGAGAAAGCCCACTCACCAACCAAAGAAAAGGCCTATAAATAGACCTTCCCTTCACAAATTTTAGACGAGTTCATTTTCTGTTATTTCATTCCCTGTTTCGTAGGAACACCAACTCCCTTAAGGAGACTGGTGGTTTTTTTTATTTTTCATTAAATCCTCCATAATCTTGTAAGTTTAATCTTTCCTTTTCATTGTTAAAACCTTAATCTTCCAATATAATCTTTCATCCAATCTTGTTCTTCTTGTTCTTATTGATTCTCAAGTTCTAAAGTTTTATTTTATTGGTTTTGATCTTCAAAAGTAAGTGGGTTTTGTGTTTTTGTTGATTTGGTTTGATGTTCATCATTAGTAAATGATTGGTGGTTAAATTAGTTTAAGTTTTGGTTAAAAACTTGGTGGATTTGGTTAAATTCGTGATCAAAATTTATTCCCCTGTTCTTCGCATATGTCTGCTTTCCCAGATTCCGAATGAAGGTTTTGGGGTAAATATTCCGGATCAACATTTGGTTAAGATTATTCCGAATAAACTTAGTGTTCCGAACCATCATTTTCATTTAATTATTCCGAACCATCAGTTCATCCGGAATAATCAATATTCCGGATGAGTAGGTAAGTTCCTAATCAAAGTTTTGTCAAAATATTCCGAATCGGAAGTCATTTCGAACTAGTGAGTTCATTCGGAATAATTAATATTCTGAGTGAACCATTGTTCCGAATCAGCAGTCTAGTTTAATTATTCCGGATCAAGGTTTTGTTCCGAATGACCATCATATTCCGAATGAGCCATTGTTCCGAATGAAGCTTTTTGCCAAATATTTCGAATGAAGCTATTGTTCCGATTCAGTAGATATTCCGAATAAACAATTTATTCCGGGTCAGTTGTTATTCCGAATCAGTGTACTTTTGATTGTTCCGAATGAAGCAATCTTCCGAGTGAAGAAATATATTCCGAATAAAATTTATTCCGGATCAGTCATTATTCCGGATCAACCTTACATTCTGAGTGAGTAGATTTATTCCGGATCAACCATTTCTTCCGAGACAAGCACATTCCGAATGAACGAAGTTTGGTTGAACATTCCGAATGAAGAAATTTCAAGATATTCCGGATGAAGGTTTTTGTCTAGGATATTCCGAATAAAGGTTATATTCCGGATCAAGCATAATATTTCGAATCAGCTGTTTTTCCAAGTTTAGGTACTTTACTGTTTAATTTTAATTCTAGTAATTGCTTTTAGTTTATTTTTATTACTTCTCACATTTATCGTTTTAGTAGATATAGACCAAAAGCTCCCCCTTTTTAGTTACCAAGAACAACAATTCCACTTTGAACCATGATCGATTCGAGAAGATACCGAGAACGAAACAACGACACATACAATTGGGTACGAGCAACACAAAGAAAGATCTTGCAACAACCCTTTTTATTAACTAACCAAAAAAACCAGTTATTAAAATGGCGCCGCTGTCGGCTCTTTTCGTAAGGATCAACGGTTTCTTGTGAGAACAATTGGATTTGGGATCCGTTCTTTCGGGAACGTTATTTTCAAGCACAAAAATTTTCAAAAACCCATAAAATATAAAATTTTCAAAAGTACAAAAACATTAAAAAACCTATAAAAACCCTATAAAAACCAAAAATATTTTCTCTTGCATTTTCTTTTTAGTGTATGCGTACTCGATCAACGTCTTATTCAGAGCCCGAGACCCTCGAAGATTTAGACATGGCCGGTGTACACAACAACAACAATAATAATCCACCCACCCCAACAATAATAATCCACCCCACCCCAACATAAATAATCCACCCTTATCCGACCTACGAACCATGGAGGAGATATGCCAACCTACGATGAACGGACGTGGAGGCCTGATTGCGCCGATGCATATCACGGCCCAAGAGTTTTCGTTGAAGCATCACATGATCCAACAAGTGCAAACTAACCCATTTCGCGGAATTCTGGATGATGATGCCAACAAACACCTCGACAAATTCATTACCATCACCCAAAGCATGAAGTCACCTGGTGTTTCTATGGATGAACTTCGCCTCCAACTATTTCCCCACTCGCTTTCTCACCATTCCGAAAAATGGTTTGACCGTCTCCCAAAGAATTCTATTCATACTTGGGACGACATGACTCAACGCTTTTTGTCGCGCTACTTCCCACCATCCATGGTCACGAGCCTTCGTAACCAAATTAGTGGATTCATGCAAGACAATGATGAACCGCTCTTTGATGCTTGGGAACGATACAATGATTTGATCGACCGTTGTTCAAATCACAACATGCTCCCCGTCACTCTCATTCATACTTTCTACAATGGTCTCACTTTTCGTGACCGTGACACGATCAACGCCGCCGCCGGTGGTACTTTTATGAAAAGGAGACCGGAGGAGTGTAGAGAGTTGATTGAAAACATGACTACTCACCACAAGAATTGGGATTCATCCGCATCCTCAAGATCTAATCCAAGAGTCAATGTTTCATCTACTTCTTCCACCACCGACATGTCCGCCATGGAACGTGCTTTTCTTGAAATTAGCAAAAGTATGCAAATTTTGGCTTCTAACCAAACTCAACAAGCTAAAGCCGTTGCTATTTCTTGTGACACATGTGGTGGTCCTCATTCCTACAATGATTGTCCTTCTACTCAAGGCAATTTTTGTGAAAACGTTAACGCGGCATACGGTACTTATCCCACGGGAGGCTATCAAGCTCGTCCTCAAGGAGACCGTAGCTTGCTAAGTTATCTTTCAAACAACTATCTTGCTCCACCCGGTTTTACTCCTCAAAACCAAAACCAACAACAAAGCTATAACCGAAACAACCAATCCCAACCTCGTGCTAACAATCAATATCAATCCCAACGAAACCCATATCCACCTCAAGGAAATTCTCAAGCTTACCAAGCTCCACCTCTCAATCAACCGATGGCATTGAATCAAGACGTCGAGACGTTCATGAGGACTAATAGAGAGATGGTGACGAATATTCAAAGTCAATTCATCAACTTAAAGGGATAAATGGTGAAACAAGGGAGCGATATTCGAGCCGAGCTAAGGAATGACATGGTGAAACAAAGCAATGATATTCGTGCCGACATGAGAGACTCTTTCAGCACTCAAGCAGATAATATACATGATATGCTCGGTTCGCTCTTCCAAGGTAATCAACCCTCTTCTTCGGGTACTCTTCCGAGTAACACCGTGGCTAATCCAAGAGGGGAGATGAAAGCAATCACCACTCGTAGTGGAAAAGGTTATACGGAACCCGAGCTTCCTACACCTCCACCCGTGATTGTGAACAAGGAAAAAGAGCAACTTTCCTCACCTCCTTTGCCTTCTACCCCCATTCCCCCACCACCCGCGGTTTTGAGTGATCCTACTCCCCTAAAGCCTTCCTCTTCATCCGATATACCTTATCCTTCAAGGTTGAGGAAAGAGAAGCAAAAGAGCAAGGATGATATTCAAGTTTCAAACTTTCTCAAAATGTTTAAACAATTGAATTTTAACATCTCCTTTGCCGAGGCTCTCGCTCACATGCCTAAATATGCGAAGATGTTTAGAGATCTTCTTAGTGACAAGGAGAAGCTTCTTGACATTGCTCAGACCCAACTTAATGAGAATTGCTCCGCGGTTCTCTTAAGGAAATTGCCCACCAAACTTGGTGATCCGGGTCGCTTCTTGATTCCTTGCAACTTCCTGGGAGTAGAGAATTGCATGGCCCTAGCCGATCTAGGCGCCAGTATCAACTTAATGCCTTTAAGTGTTTGGAAGCAATTATCTCTCCCCGAGCTAGTCCCCACAAAAATGACTTTGGAATTAGCTAACCGTACGGTTGTTTATCCAGTGGGGATAGCCGAAGACGTATTCGTTGGCGTTGAAAAATTTTACCTTCCCGACGGATTTTGTTGTCGTTGACTACGAGATGGATCCTCGTGTTCCATTAATCGTTGGACGTCCCTTCTTGAGGACCGGTCACACTCTCATTGATGTAGCCGCAGGCGAAATAATCATGAGAGTTGGTGACGACAAAATTGTCTTCAACATGGGTAAGATTTCTAAGCAACCTTATTCATATGAGAGTGTAAATGCTATTGATGTTCTCGATGAGGCTTGTGAAGAACACGTTCATGATGCTTGCAAAAGTAATCTCTCTTCTCTACCCAATGTTGAGACCGTTGCCTCAATTGCTCCGTCATTAACTCCATTTGGAGAAAGCGACTTGGATGATTTTGAAGCTAGCTTGGGTCCTCTCGATCTTAAGTATGATGATTCTCCCACCGATTGGGATGAAGACATTCGTACAATTGAGAAACTTCTCAATGAAGACCCGTTTTCTCCTCCTTCTCCTAAAGAGGTGACTAATGATGATCCATCGTTAGTTACACCATTTATTAAGGATCCTCCCACTCTTGAGCTTAAGGACTTACCTCCCCATCTCGAGTATGTTTTCTTAGAAGGCATTGATCAACTTCGCGTTATCATTGCTAAGGACTTAAAAGCCGATGAGAAAACTCGTCTCATTGAAGTTCTCAAGAAACATAAAAGAGCTATCGCTTGGAAAATCTCCGATATTCGCGGAATTGATCCTCACTTTTGCACACATAAAATTCTCATGGAGGACGACTTTAAGCCCACAATTCAAAGCCAACGAAGGGTGAATCCTTAAATCCATGACTTTATCAAAAAAGAGGTTATCAAACTTCTTGATGCGGGCATGATTTATCCTATCTCGGATTCACCATGGGTTAGTCCAGTCCATTGTGTGCCTAAGAAAGGCGGAATCACCATTGTGCCCAATGCAAACAACGAGTTGATTCCGACACGTCTCGTTACTGGGTGGAGAGTTTGTATAGACTATCGCAAACTCAATGATGCCACGAGAAAGGATCATTTCCCTCTTCCTTTTATGGACCAAATGCTTGAACGTTTAGCGGGTAATGAATATTACTGCTTTCTAGATGGTTTCTCGGGTTATTTCCAAATACCCATCGATCCCCACGATCAAGAAAAGACAACATTCACTTGTCCCTATGGCACATTTGCTTACAAAAGAATGCCTTTTGGCTTATGCAATGCCCCCGGGACTTTCCAAAGGTGCATGTTGGCTATTTTCCATGACATGGTTGAGCAAACCATGGAAGTCTTCATGGATGATTTCTCGGTCTTTGGGGATTCCTTCTCTTCTTGCCTTGCCAATTTAGAACGTATGCTTAAGCTGTGCGAAGACACTCTTCTTTCTAAATTGGGAAAAATTCCATTTTATGGTAAAAGAAGGCATTGTGCTAGGACACAAAATTTCAAAAGACGGTCTTGAAGTCGACCGTGCTAAAGTGGATGTCATAGCCAAATTACCTCCACCTTCAACCGTGAAGGGTGTGAGAAGTTTTCTGGGTCATGCGGGCTTTTATCGTCGATTCATTCAGGATTTCTCTAAAATCGCTCGCCCGATGACCCACCTCTTGGAAAAAGATACTCCTTTTATCTTTTCGAAAGAGTGTATCGAAGCCTTCAATCTTCTTAAGGATAAGCTAACTAAGGCACCGGTCTTGGTTACTCCTAATTGGGAGCTACCTTTTGAGTTGATGTGCGATGCTAGCGACTTTGCTATTGGAGCGGTTTTGGGCCAACGAGTGAATAAACACTTCCAACCAATCCATTATGCTAGGAAGACAATGACGGGGGCTCAATTGCATTATACGATGATGAGACGGCATTTATACATGATCTCATCGTTCTTTTCGGGATTTAAATGCATAAAAATGTCATAAAATACCATATATATGCTTGTGTTTGTTTACTTGTGTATTTTAGGTATGGATATCGTGAAAAAGACAAAAGATCACAAGATACAAGGAAAAACGGACACTAGAAACGAAGCCGTACAAAGAACCGGGCCCTAATCATGGAAAATTCAACAAATACCCTTGAAGACTTGAAGACAAACAAGATTGATCCTCATTTATTGAAGAAATGACACTTAAAACCCTTGTATATTAATAATTACAAGTTTGGTCCCTTGAGTTTGTCAAAATTACACAAAAGGTCCTTCAACTTTGAAGAAATGGCAAGTTTAGTCCCTCAACTATTCAACATTGTCAAATATGGTCCCTCATCAAGCCAAAGATACATTGAAGACCTTTGAAGATCAAAAATGTCCAAGATCAGTCCTTGAAATATCTCAAAATGGCAAAAACAACCCTTGAAAACCCTTTTGGAAAGTTATGTGCCAAAACTGCCAAGTGGTGAAAGTTATTAACAAAGGAAAAAAAAACGTTTTAGGGCTGAAATACTTGTTTTACCAAAATTTCCAAAACACTAGGGTTAAACATGGGCAAAAGAAACATTTGAAACGAATTTGCGCCAAACACATCCATTTCCCCCAATTTCGGATCAAAACTACCACTATTCACCCTTCTTCACCCCCAGATTTTACACCACTTAAACTAAGGGTAAAAACTAATTCCTTTTGCACACACTTGATTCACATGTGCAGAAACCTATCCCACACCAAAAACCCTCACTCCCACTCACAATGGACCCCACCCCCAATTCCCTTTCCACCAATCAGAATGCAACTTGGCCTCCAAGTCATCCAACGTGGCAAAATCAACAGCTATGATTCATTGCTTCATCACAAAGCAAAAATAAACAGCCTTGATCAATTTGGACAGCTCAAATTCAGAAAACGTCTAGAAGGACTTAGGGCATTTAGGGAATTTCACTTCTAGGGTTTGTGAATAGTGTTTAGCCAGGCATTTGCCTATAAAAGGAGACCTCAACATGTGAGAGTCCCTTTGTTCCAGATTTTAGCTTTAAATGTTTGTAATTCCTTTTTATGAAATAAAGTTTGAATTTCTTAAAATTTTGAGTTCTAATCTGTTATTTATAAAAGTTTGGTGTTTGATAAGCTAAACTCTGAGTTCCATTATCTTGTTTGAAGGTTTTTGAGGCAAGGTTTTAAGTGATAAAGCTTGTGCATCAAAAATCAGAAAGTTGGCATTATTTTGATCTCACCTTGTGGTTTGTTCTTCTTAGCAGCTTGGAAGCTGGTACTTGTTCTGCTAGTACCTAAGCTCAAACAATCCAGGGCCTGGATGTAGGTCTTTGATACTTGATATTTTTCTCGTTTGAAAGTTCGATTCTCGGAATCTCCTCGAATTGATCTCAGTTCTAAGTGGAAAGATTGTTCTTGGTGACAAAAAGTGGTTTTGGTTTTCTAATCTACTAAAACAGGGAAAAGAATAAAGTAAATAAAGATTTAAGCTTAAAATAATTAAAAAGTAAAACTTGAATTGAAAATGTAAATTAAACAGTAACTTGGAAAAATACCCTAGCTGACAATACCCTATTCGGAATAAACGTTCAATCCGGAAAAATGGCCTATGCGGAAAAGAAGTCCTATTCGGAATATCTAATCTAATCTATACGGAATATTATCTCAACTCGGAAAAACTGATTATTCGGAAAAATGGTTCTACACGGAATAATTGCTCAATTCGGAAAAATATGCTATTCGGAAAATGTTCTATTCAGAATAAATTCCTTATGCGGAAAGAAGGACCTATTCGGAAAATAGGGACTATTCGGAATATACAAAATATTCTGAATAAGAAATAATTTAAGAAAGTTATTCGGAATAACCAATATTCCGAATAAGAGAAAAAGGAATTGGCCTATTCGGAATGTGGGGTCTATTCGGAATAAATCTGGGCGAAGAACAGTAACAGTAGCAGGAAAAACGAATTTTAATCAATCGACCAAAATACTCAAAAAGGTTTTACCAAATCAACCAATAATCATTTAAATACCATAAGTAACAAATCCCAACAATAAAAACACTAAATCAACAACTTTTAAAAGCTTAACATTAATCAAACAAGAACTTAAGAACTTTGAATAAGAATGGAGATGAACAAGATGAATAGAAAGATGGAATTGAAAGATTAATGTAAAGGTAAACAAGAGTAATGATTAAACACTTACAAGATTGAAAGAAAATTAAAAATCACCAAACACCCTAATGGTGTTGGTGATGGAACGAACCAAAGATACTGGGAAGGAGAAAAATAAAGCTAACTCCCTAAAAATGTGAAGGAAGAAACTATATATAGTCCTAGTGGTTGGTTGGTGAGTGGGCTTTCTCCCTTTCTTCTTGTCTTCTCGTCTTTTCAGAAAAGTTGACGTTTTCGATTCTGATTCGGGATTTGTCGTCGATTAAATTCAACTCGTCTTTTAATTTCTTCGTTAAATAGACTTGAGTTTCTTCGACATATGTAAATCTTCCATCTTTGGTCCTTTTCTTCGATAAATCTTCAAATAGGCCCATTGACTTCAAATCTTTTGCATCTCTTGGACAATAGACTTCGTCTTTAGTCTTTTTCCTTGATAAAACCCGTGCAATCCCATGTTTTCTTTAATATTCATCCGGTTAGCTCTGAAAACACAATAAACACAAAAACCACGCATAATTCCAAACAAATGATATTAAATACGTGTTTTGGTTTTGTTTTAGCCAGAATTAGGTGGTAAAAGGATGGGTGTTTACACACCTATCAAATCCCCTACACTTAACCATTGCCATGCCCTCATGCAATGCTTAGTGATAAAGCAAATTTACACTTTTCTCATAATTAATCAACCTTGGCCTTATTAAAATATTACCAAACAAAAATTAAAGCACTAAAAGAAATTAAACTTTAAAAGAAACAAAAGGATAGAAAACCATGGAAATAACTTGCAAAGAGATCAAGGACTTACATTAGGGCTTTGGTGCTGCGAAGATTTATCATCCTCAAGTTTCACGTTCCCCAAACTAAGCTTAAAAACGAGATCATTGTTATTATAAGTTAGTGAATCAAACACTTACACACATGGCTTAATTAAATGCTTAAACTCCCTTATTCCTAGGTGTATCTCTTATATTTTATTTTTGTCTTAGAATGATCATGAAGATGCATTTTTGGACTTATTTCGATAGTTTAATTAGGCTGAAAGCAAAGTAGGACGATTTGATCAATAGTTAGCTAAAGGATAAAATCTCTTAAAACTGCTTCTCGGGATATCAAAAAGTTCATATCTTGGCATAACTCGGTTCACGATTTGAGACCTTTCTCGGGCCGATATTTGGCATGTACTTCATACTTCATATCTTCAAGAGACGTTCTTGAGATAATGGTCTTCTCATCATAATAAAGTTTCTTCACTTGGAGACTTTTGAGGGGTACTCCAACTTTGTTGACCACGACTTCATGATTATTTCTTCAATCTCTAATTGGGATTTTGAGATACAACGATCCGCCTCCTTTTCGGACTTGGATCTATATATCCTCATACCTTGTTAGGGTCTTTTCGGATAGACTTCTCCATGATCTTTATGGGAGTTGATTGCTTTTCTTCGTGAGTCTTGATCCTTCATATAGATTTTGGGAATAATGATTTTCACATCACTTTGGATCTTCAGCAATAAAATTGAATCCTCATGCCTTGTTAGGGCCTTTTCGGACTCGCCAATCTTCGCGCCCCGCTTCATAAGTTATGCCTTGGCTATGAACTCTTATCATTACCGAGCAACTTTTAAACGATCTTGGGCTAGAAGCTAAGTAACTTTTCAAATCGTACGACCTTACTTATTGCAGATAAGTTATTAGCAAGTGATGGGAGAATAGGCAAATAATTACACCAAGTGAGCTTGTGCAAGAATACCGAATTATAATTGACTCTATCATTTCTCGTTCTCCACAATTTAAAATCTCAAGTAATGAGACTCGTGGATACTTAGCCTAATAAACCAATTAAGGTCTACATGGTTAAGGATACTAGCTAGAATAAACTTGGATAAGTCTATTCGCGTTGAGTCAAAATAAACGCAACGGGCCTAATATGTCAAAGATTTCAAAACTAGCTACACCACTTATTAATATTTTTGACTTTATTGCGGGATATATACATATGAAAGCAACGATAAAAATTTAAAAATTATGACTAAATGGCCAAAGTTAATAAAAAAATTTGAAAAATGTTGAAAAATATGATTTTCCGGTTAAATGAAGGCATTTTCATGGAAAGGTCCACTTAAAACTTCGATAGAAGTCCCCCTACACTTAAGATAAACATTGTCCTCAATGTTTAAGCATGTGGGAAAAGTCTCCCCTACACTTATGACATTGTGCACGTCGGTTAACTCGAGTTAAGGAAGAGACGACTAAAGTGATCAATTTCAAATGTGAGTATGAAGAAAATTGAATCACGATAGTTGAGAGATAGAACCGGATTTCGGATAACACGGGAGCACGGTTCTTCAGAGATTCCAAGAGTGCACTTATCCCTTTAATCACATCACCACACAAAGACAAACATTCTATAGAGGCTCCCCTACACTTAGGGGGTTAAAGGGATAGATACTCGGGCTGCCTCCCGAGGAGCGCTTGTTTTTGATAACCGAGTCACGAGCCTGACTCGGCCCAAAATTAGTTCATGGGGAACGTGGTGAGGGATGGAATCACCTCCTGAGAGGTGTCCTCACCAAAGTACAACTTCACTCGTTGGCCATTCACCTTAAAATTCGGTACATCAGGTTGAGCGAGCTCGAGAGTACCATATGGAAAAATTTGGGCAATGGTGAATGGGCCGGACCAACGAGATTTCAGCTTGCCCGAAAAGATTTTCAACCGAGAGTTAAAAAGTAAGACTTTGTCTCCAACATGGAACTCTCGGTTTTTGATCTTGGAGTCGTGAATGAGCTTAGTTCTTTCCTTATAGATCAAAGAATTTTCATAAGCCTCATTACGGAGTTCATTCAGCTCATTGAGTTGGATCTTGCGTAGGTCACCGGCTTTGTTGATATCAAAATTGGCCCACTTCAAGGCCCAGTAAGCCTTGTGCTCCAACTCAATGGGGAGGTGGCACGCTTTCCCGTACACAAGACGATAAGGCGTACAGCCGATTGGGGTCTTGTAAGCAGTACGGAAAGCCCACAAAGCATCATCAAGTTTATCAGCCCATGCGGCACGATGCTCTCCCACGGTTCTTTCCAGAATTCGCTTAAGTCCTCGGTTGGATATTTCAGCCTGGCCATTAGTTTGTGGGTGGTAGGCTGTGGAAAGACGATGATTTACACCGTACTTAGCCATGACTCTTGCGAATTGGTCATTGCAAAAATGAGTCCCACGATCACTAATAATGGCACGAGGCACACCGAATCTAGCGAATAGAGCTTTCAAAAAGTTACAAACCACCCTTGCGTCATTAGTGGGTAAAGCTTTGGCTTCAACCCACTTTGAAACGTAGTCAACGGCTACAAGGATGTATTTGTTTCCTTTAGAAGAAGGGAATGGCCCCATAAAGTCGATACCCCAAACATCAAAGATTTCACATTCTTGTATGAAATTTTGAGGCATCTCATCTTTATGTGTGATCTTGCCTTGTTTTTGGCAAGCATCACATCGTTTAACCATATCGTGAGCGTCACGATAGATGGTGGGCCAATAAAATCCCGAATCAAACAATTTTTTGGCGGTGTAGTTGGGACCAAAGTAACCACCAGTGGGTCCTTTGTGGCAAGCATCAAGGATTTCCGAAGCTGCCGGTCCGTCGATACATCGGCGAATAATCAGGTCGGCACATTGTTTGAATAGGTAAGGGTCGTCCCAAAAGTAAGTCTTGATGTCGGTGAAGAACTTTTTCTTTTGTTGGGACGTCAACCCTTCCTTGAGAATTCCACCCGCCAAGTAGTTTGCAAAGTCTGCAAACCACGGGGTTTCATCAGATTTCGAATTTATAGACATTAAGGTCTCCAAGGGAAAAGAATCATTGATTTCTTTGTTCGGATGATCCCCTTGGTAAGGATCCTCAAGTCTGCTGAGATGGTCCGCGGCTAGGTTTTCAGCTCCTTTTTTATCGCGAATTTCGATTTTAAATTCCTGGAGCAACAAAACCCAGCGAAGAAGTCTTGGCTTGGAATCTTGCTTTGTCAACAAGTACTTCAACGCGGAATGATCGGTATACACGATCGTGGTGGAAAGGACAAGATAGGGGCGAAATTTTTCAAAGGCATAGACAACAGCTAAAAGCTCTTTTTCTGTTGTCGTATAATGAAATTGTGCCCCAGTCATTGTCTTGCTAGCGTAATGGATTGGTTGGAAGTGTTTATTCACTCTTTGTCCCAGAACCGCTCCAATAGCAAAATCACTAGCATCGCACATCAACTCAAAAGGCAGCTCCCAATTAGGGGTAACCAAGACGGGTGCCTTAGTTAGCTTATCCTTCAGCGAGTTGAAGGCTTCGAGACACTCTTTGGAAAAGATAAAAGGAGTATCTTTTTCCAAGAGGTGAGTTATCGGGCGAGCGATTTGAGAAAAATCTTTGATGAATCGACGGTAGAAGCCCACATGACCCAGAAAACTTCTCACACCCTTCACGGTTGAAAGTGGAGGCAACTTGGCGATAACATCGACTTTAGCACGGTCTACTTCAAGACCGGCGTTGGAGATCTTGTGTCCTAGCACGATGCCTTCTTTTACCATAAAATGGCATTTTTCCCAATTCAGAACAAGGCGAGTGTCTTCGCACCGCTTAAGCATACGTTCCAAATTGGCAAGGCAAGAAGATAAGGAATCCCCGAAGACCGAGAAATCATCC